>VXCM01000665.1:175388-246999 GCA_014773175.1 Lucifuga dentata
TTTTTTTTTTTTTTGAAGACATGGAAATAAATATACAAATTTTGTTGAGATAATATGGACTGTAGGTACTGACGCCTATAGGTACATGCTATTTATGTTTATGGTGTTGTGTAGATGTTGATAAGTGAGAAGGGCAGGCATAATAAGCTTGGCTTCAGCCTATACCTTTTCGGTCGCTGTTGAGATGTTTCTCTGTTTCTCTTTGTTTTTATGTTGATTTTATGTGTTAAGACCGAAATAAAGATAGATAAATAAATAAATAAATAAATAAATAAAAATAAAATCTCCACATAGCTGCACATTATAATTATTCACAAGGAACTTTACAAATTACTGGTGGATTTAGGTTCTTAAAGCATTAGTTCGTTGTCTGTGGTAGATGATGAAATCACAGAGCCTGTAAAGCAACATCCTGTCCTCAGAGAAAAACGAGTGAGTTGCCACCAGTTACTCATCATCACATTTGCTTTAGGACACCGTGCAAGCTGCTGCCAATCTGTTGTGAGGGTTCTGTGAATTTGGACCTAATGCTCAGTAATGCTCAGAGAGACTAGACCCATAGTGACCAAAGGGATGTAACCCTCTAGCATCTAATCAGTAACATGCATATGTCAATGTAGAGTATATTAATATTCCAAAGCCACAGTAGTATAAATGACCAAAGTTCCTGTGTCAGAAGAAGCAAATGATAGTTGTCAGTTTGGATACAGATGAAGACAACACCCTCCCAGAAGAGGAAATGTGTGGTTAGTACCAAAGTGACAAGAGTTGACTTCCTAATCAGTGACATGTTTTCCTATACAGAGACAGGTCTGGTCATGCTTATTGCAATCCATAAGATTAACTTCCAAAAAACTTTTTTAAAAAATCCCAGCTTCTGATCACATCATTTGACTTCAAATTTTAACCATGTCCTGCAATTGTATGATGATAATTTGGCGTTGTGGCTGGTTAGTTAGAGGAAAATGGCAGTCTTATGCAGCATGATGCAATCAAAAAGAGAATTAGTTGAGAATAAAAATAGCTCGCTTTATCAGAAAGCTGATATAATCATCAATCCCGTTAAATGCTGAAATACCTCCAAACTCAGATTAATATTATCAGCTACAAGCATTTCAACCAGCATATATCAGTGCCTGCGTAGACTCACTGATACAGTCAGAATCTGATGTAACTGTTGATATAAGCCTTATCAGTCACTTTGACATGATGACACCATCATTTTATACTAGAACTGAAGTGAAATGAAGGATTTATCTTGATTTACACTTTATGAATTTGTTCCCATCTCACCTTATTTTGATAATCTGAATGATGATAAGCATATAAACAGAAAAGCACATGCACATGCCATACTGTGCTATACGTGTACAAAAGATTAAACATACCAGCTTTGAAATTCTTTGAGCCATTTGCTATTTTTAAATTCAGCACGTTTCACACACATATAGTCACATATCCATATCTTAATGCAAATGTTTGTTGACCAGTTTTGTCAAGTTCAGTCTAATTTTCTCTGTGTGTCTCTTCATATTCTGCTAGCATAATGTGGAAATAGATCTGGTGGAGATTTATTTAAATTTAAAGGGAAGGCAATCCTTTCTTCAACCCTTCAGCTCCACACCTAAAGGTGACTGGTACAGAAACGTCAAAAAGCAAAAGGTCACTAACACAACTCTTCTCCTCATCACTATGGCTGCACCAGCATCAGCTCATACTCTCATAAGCCATGACCACAATGACCCTATCATCCAGATCTAATGTTGAAAATACCACCCTAGGAAAAGGGAAGGTACTGTACAGAATTTTCTCTCCATAGCATTTCTCAGCGTTCTTCAACTGTTGGATTGTTAATTGTGAGAGATTTCTACAATACTGACGCGCTGGCATTTAATATATTTTACAGAATAAATAAAGATGCATTAAGTGATGTTTCCACCATGAAACTTGTCTATTTTACAAGCATTAAACTGCTTCAAACACATTGGGCTTTATATATGACAGAACTGAACGTCACCCACTAATGACAGATTTATATTCCATTGACATTGCTCTGAAGCACTAATGCACTCCAATTTCAGTCATACTTCTTTGGTTTCCTCATTGCTACCCCAAAAGTGCATATAACTTCACAAAAAATAAAGGTAACATTATTGTATGTGCATGGAAAATATAAAGCTTTCTTGAGAAAATCACTTCTTATTCCAGCAGAGGGCAGCACCTACCAATGTAGGACTTCCTTTGACAGAGCTGGACTTTATGGCTTTTATGTTCAACCAATGAGCAGTCAAGGTGACATTTTTTTCACTTGACCTGTAGATGTTTCTTTACCATTTGTCTGTGACTTTAAAGGTGTCATTCCTTGTCACCTTGTTCACTTTGATAAAAATAATTACATGTCACAATTTATTGAAATCTTGTACCAACGTCATAAAAACTGGCTTGACAAAATATAATTAAAGATCTATTTAAAAAGACAAGAAGAGACAGATGAGTCTGGGGATAATGAGGCTATTTTTTAATTTATTGGGGAAAGATTTTCAAACTAATAGAATAAAATCAGGATATTACTATATTGTGTTTTGAAGTAATGTGATTCCAGCTGTATTGCTCAACTGCATATTTTATGACAAACATATCCTCAGAGTTTGAAATTCACTTCCTGGCTTTCAGCTCCTTCATTCAGCACCAGCATGATGAATAACCGTCCACACAACTTACATCTTCACCCCACTCAACCTTTTAACAATTAGGCCTTAACCCCTGCTATCCCTTGGCCATCATATATCATCATGTCCTCTGCAAACCACAGGACAACACTCTGCCTTAAAAATTAATAAGGCTGACAAAATACTTGTCACTATTTCAATGTCCAGCATGTCCTCTGTGACTCATCAGTCCAGCTGTAAATCAGGCCAGGAGGAGCCTCAAGGGATGCTATTCCTCTAAAGCTCCTTCAAAATACTTTATATGGAGCATCAATAACCAAACACTTTGTAATAACACTTATTGGCACGGCAACATGAAATACTGTTGATTGTTCAAATGAAATTCTGGAGGACTGCTATCCACCAGGATTGCTGCCTTTGCGTGATTTTTTCTATATTGGCTCACCAATGTCAGTGAGGATGAAGGCCATGCAGTGTGAGGCATCATGGGTTATATTTAATCCAGCCTTGCTCTTCTTTGGGATAATAACTTTTTTGCTCCATTCCAGGACTTGTCTGTCATCTTGACATGGCAATATCTCCCAACTCCACTGTTTCATAGTCAGTTTCATTTATTTCCAAATACCATTTCACACCCTGCTGGCTTTAACTAGGTATTATACAGCATGTGGGGAGTGTGCTGTAGATTGAATCGTGACAGAGACAACAACATTTCTGGTGAAAAATAAGTGAATATTGTAAGTGGCAGACTATATAAAATGGTTTTTTGCTCCATTTTCTTGGCATGGATTTGTGTGTTTGTCATCCTGGGCTCTCGTATTCACGTCGAATGGCTACTCCTGATCAAATCCACTGCCTTCATTTTTTTTTTTTTTTNTTTTTTTTTTTTTCAATTTTTAGATTTAAAAATCTGACTTGTATCAAAAGCAGCGAACATTGGATGCAGAATTCATGCTCCTGTGAACCACAATTGTATTACTCACAAAGTAATCAAATAAAAGGAAAAAAAGAAAGAAGTTAAATAATAGCTTATAGCTACATATTCATCATTTTCCATGGATTCATCATAATGAGATGTGTACCTCTTATACTCCATTTATATTTAACAAATTAATAAAAAAAAAAAAAGGCTTTTTGATTGCCAGTGTTCTGTAGCTGTTGTCCTGTCCTGCTCAAAAATGTTTACTTCATGTGATGTTTTAAAGTCTGACCATTTTTTGTTGCCTTGTCTGTTTCAACTGTATTCAAAATTCTAAAAATGTAATAAATGCTATTTGGTTCTATATTGTACATCCTCCACCTTCTAACAGCCTTCGGTGATGACAGAGCACAATCTCAAAGAACCTGAGTTACATCCATGTAACCACCACTTATATTACACAGATACACTTCACCATAATTTTACTCAGGGTGTTTTGTGTCATATTCAGTATTTCTTGCAGTGCTGTGAAATCAAATGACAGCAATCTTTTTGTCATTAATTCATTTTACTCCAATTGTTGCCCTGCTAACGCCCATTGGTGCTGCCATGGAGAGTGCACCCACTGACCAGCAGAAGTGTGTGCTGCTGTCCCAGAAGGTGGTCCTGCCCATGGCTTGGTGGGTGACGATGGTGTAGTCCCTACTGCCACTGCTGCTGACATATCAGAGCTGTTTATTAAGAGGATGACAACTCTATCAAGCCCCATAAGCGGGCCCTCGTGCACAGGAGTTCTTTTGTTACTTTCGGGGAGGGTGTCATCAATCTTGCTGCCATGCTACTCTCTTGAGCTGCTGATGGCAAACACGATTCCTCCCTTTCTGCCTGGCCTCTCCCGCCTTGCAGTCACGGTGAGGGGGATCAGGAGATAGGAGGACTTTCCCCGAGAGTGCCTTTTCTTGACAGGCGACAGAGCGGGCCGTTTGGACACCAGGGGTGGATATATGGGACCATGTAATGAAAAGACGTTGACAGGACCTGCTCGCTCTGTAATGAAGGTCCTCTGGAGCTGTGAATGGATACACACATCTTTCATGCTTTTGTCTCCTTGCCTTTCCCACAGAATCTATCTCATCCATTTTAACCAAAAGAAGGTGTAAGAAGCTTTTGAGACAACAGCTCGCAGTGTTTAACATTTACATGTGAGGATGTGGTGTGAATTTTTAATGAAATAGCACCTAAGTTGATTTACACCCATGATTTGTAGCTAAATCCCTTTGCATCAGCCCATGAAGGTGCAGCTGAATGTTCAGCCTCTTTCCTCTCTGTCAGTGCTACTCAAGACTGAGTGTAGCTCACAGAGAAGGACTATGATGTATGTACTCCACTTTAGCATTGGCTGAGGTCACAGACTCCATAAATGTCTTAGACAAGTCTGATATTTTAATCTCTTTTTAGTGAGGGGATGTTGGGCCTTTGCCCAATCAATACACAGGGCAATATCCTTGCCAAGATATCTCATGGTAGCTTTTCATTGTTCTGTCTGGAAGCTGAAATGTCAACCAAAATAGTATTGCTCAAAGTGGAGATGAAATATGGATGTCTGCAGTCAAAAACATCATTTTAGACCCTTCTGGAAATAATGAACGCAGAAATGGCAATTGCATTCTGTGGACGAGTCTCGTCTGAGGAAGAGGGAGCAGACTGACAACTGAAATTTTCTTTTGATTCTCAAATCTAGTCTGAGCTGTTTAATTCATCGGGCAACAATACCCCAAAACTCTAGATGGGGGGTNGTTCTGTGCTGCTGCTTTTGTAAACCAAAAATATCAAGACACTCTCTCACATTAACATTGCTAATTTGTTTGCCAATGGTTTCCAAGGCGTTGAATAATTGGCTGTGAGATATTGTTTGTTCAGGTGTTCCACATAATTGAATTCTGTATTGAAATACTATGAATGAATGTTGGGTGAATACTAAAACGAATTGTGTATTTCGTGTTACATTTTATATGAAATGGTCTGATTGCTGTAGATTAATTTTTATCCCAACAGCGACCATAATGATTGTTGCACATTAATTACCTAGCTAATGTATAAAGCACATGTTTGGAATTTTAAAACAAATTACTTGTGTCATCCATTTCCAATTAATCTCCTGTTAGGGAACCCTTTTTCTTTTTTTTTTTTTTTTTTTTTTTTTTTTTTTGTAAGTTGACATGGTTTTCTCTTGTTATTCCAGGAACCATCGCTTTGCACATGGTGCTCTTTTGAAACTCACAGATTGATTTCATGCATCCATTATTCAGCGGAAACACAGATTCTGTGTTCTGCTGTGAGTATGCTGATATGCCCATTAATGTGTGTTGTGGCGTAGCTCTGTCCACATGTGGTATTGATATACGCTGGATTGCATCCAGCTGGAGAGATGTGTTGACAGAGCCAGATGATGTATTTGATCATAGTTGGAGGGGGAAAGCCTTGGCTGAGTTTGATTCAACTGCCCAACGTTGACCTAATGCCTTTGCTCAATCAGTCACCTTGTCCTCCCCTTGACTTCTCACCCCGTGATCCTTCTCTCCCACCCAGAGGACTCAAAGAAAACTCAAGTGCTTGCTAAGACCCTCCTCTTTCAGTGCTGAGCATTTCTGTCTGGCTCAAACTCCAGAAATAAATTAGATATAGTATCATGTGTATGTCTCCAGTTGTTTTCTTGAAATGGCATAAACCGCAACGCCCTCCATGAGGTCTATGATGTTCTGTTCCTTCACCGGGAAAGCCTGTTTCATATCCAAATCTGAGTTTCTTAAATGATGTTAGACCTCAGCTGTTTTGAATCCTGTTGTTGTGCATCTATTTGTCAGGCAGTCTCTCTCTCTCTCTCTCTCTCTCTCTCTCTCTCTCTCTCTCTCTCTGTGTGTGTGTGTGTGTTTGTGCGCGAGACTCTTCGGTCTGGTAATCAGTGACAGAGATGTTACAGGAGTGTGACAGAGTTCTATTTGCCATAACTGACATCTTCATCCTATCACTTTGCTTGTTTTTGCAACTTATGAAGTGCTGGCATCTGTGGTGTTTCCAGGCGGATACACCGCAGTGGACTGGGAATTCAGGGGATTCAGACGAGGCCACGAGCAGCTTAAGGCAGGTGGAGAGAAGTGCTGTGCACACAAGCAGTACAGGAGGAAATGAGAGACAGAGGAAAACAGAGAGAGATGAAGACAGAGAGAAAGAGGGAAAAACTGACCTGCTTCTTAGAGTCTTTACTTGAAGTGTTTAGCAGACATGCTGTCAAATTTTGAGGTCATAGGGAAATATTTGTTATGGGTTTTATTCTCAGGCTTTAACTGAATCAAAGACAGGAAAGCAGGCTTAAACAGCAAAAACTTGTGATGCATAATAGCAGTGTAAATTAGCACATATGTACTGAACTTAAAAAAAAAAATTGAAGCAAGATATGCTGCTGAACATGAGGCCAAGATTCAGACTTTCCTCAGTAAATTCCAGCATATCTTCAACCACAGTCTGATTTAATTAAGTCCCAACAGTTTTGAATTTGATTTACATATGGAATCATGATCTAAAGGTCAAAACAGCAAACATAATTCATTTATAAATGCTTTTTATGATCTGCATTTCTGTACTGAGACATACAAGTACTTAACTTTAGTACTCCAGCAAGAAAACAGAATTATGTATGTATGCAATCTGACACTGCACCTTTTTATTAGCTGAGGCATGCAAATGCCCAGTGATGTAAAGTTTTCAGCATGGAGCATGTGCACGCTGATATGCAGAATGAAACACTGTCAGTTACACAGTTTTATGACTCTAAATAAACAATGAATTGAATTTATCTTGGTTTATTTATTTGTTTATTTGTTTATTTATTTAAGGTTGTAAATATATGATAATCCATATGCACGGATAACTGTATGTTGTACATGAATTACAGATCTAATTACTTTCCTCAAAATACATAGTGTTTGGCAATAACTCCTAAAATACTTGAATGAATAATCAACCCAGTTGTTTTAACCAGCAGGTGTATCAGGTTAACTGCAGACCTGCTGCAAAGCATTGAATCTTTGAAGCTCACTAATGGAATGTGTGGTGTTTATTAGGCAACGCTGTGTGTTTGCTGTGATACAGCATGTGTGGCATTCTTTACATGTCACTGAATGGATGATTTAAGTACATTGTGTTTGTGATGGGAGGTAAAAAGAGTGTTGTTCTTCACTCTAACAGCTACCTCAGGGCACTTTGCTGAGGCTTTTCAGTTGCCAGTGGCCCATGATGCCTGACCCCTCCCTTTGTTTGTCACCGCTGGCGCTGTGCACTGTTTTCTTCCATCTCCGTGGCAACCAGTGCTGCATGCTATTGTGTTGGTGTTTGTCCACAGCTAAGGTGTCGCCTATGTGCTTAATGGACCTCCCAGTCCGCTTCAGTGTCCGCTTCAGAGTCCCCCAGCAAAGCTGAACGGCTGGGTCCTGCCGCTGTTTGTCCCTGGGTGTCAGTGAGTTGAGGCAGGGTGGGGATGAGATAGAGCTGATAATGGCTGCTTTGTTCCTTTGCTAGATGTGTTGAGGCTGTGCTCCTGTGGACCAGGAGACGCCTGGTCAAACAGAAACACACAAAGGCTCTGGAAACTGCTGGCCGTTGCCCATTCTCCACAGTCTGCCATGCTGCCAACATACACCACCTTCTGCAGCCTTGTTGAATTACTACCCTCACAACCTTTCACACATATAAAAAGCACTCTTTCACTCAGTGGGAACACTGACATTTGCCTTTTGTTGGATACAAAGGAATTTTAATACTAAGTTTTTTTTTAGGCGATTACTATGAGGTCATATACACCATTAGAACTGGTATGGGGGCTGTCTTTTGAAGGACATTCAATTTATTCACTCGTAAAACCCACACAGGCATTGCTTGATTCAGTCGAACTTAAGTCAAGATTGATGCTTCTCCACTGGCTTTGATGTGCGAGTGCTGCATTTTGCTTTTAAGATATTATTTTCAGTTGATTGATTGAAAAAGTAGGTGCAAAGCAGCCTTGATATCATTACCACTGTGTTAGAAATTGAGGAAATATTACTCTCCATTATTGTGCTTTTAACATTTGCAGAAACGATATATGGCTGCAGAGAGAACAGTCATGTTTTGTATTTCTGGGGAGATAATGGTAAATTTAACAATCAATAACACTGAGAGCCTTTGAAATGACAAGAAATAATCTCTAGAGCTAATGTGCCACAAATGCTCATCCACGGGCCAGTGTTTTAACCTCTTTAGCACAGCCCCTTGAGGAAATGGGGGATATGATTAGGAATTCGTTAGCAGGCTTCTATTTTTATGCTGATGACACACTTTCTTCTTCCAGGCTCTAAATGTTGCTGGCTCTTGACTTTCTCACTGTCTTTTTGAAACTAGATCAGCTGTTTACCACCAATTTAAGGACGTGACATGAAGTTCACTAAAGCAGCTTGGAGCAGAGAACTGATAGCAGTCAGGAAAAACTCTGCTGTCATGCGAAATCCAGCCACACCATTCACCATTCACAAGCTTTTTAAAATAAGCTCTAAAGGCTTTTTTTTTTCACCAGTTGGACCTGCAGTTATGCCACCTGCCTCAGCTATTGACTGTGTGATACAAAAAGGATACACAAAACCAATAAAAGGTACCATACAATTCAGCGTTTTTGTTCATCCCATCATGTTTGGGGCAGATTACAGCATGTCCACACATCCTCCCTCCCAAGGGTCCCGTCTCGGTGCTTCAGGTATTGTGACCAGGCAAGCAGGCTGGTGGCCCTGGGCCCTGGGTGCTTTGGAGACGAGAGGACAGTGGCTGCATTTGTTTCCCATTGAAAAGGATTACAGGTCCTGACGGCCATGATTAATCACCCAGAGGCAGACATCTGAATACGGCCAGGGAAAGGTTCAACTTTTTAATTCATCCCACACACAATCTATTCAAACCAGCTGCTGGCGCTCCTTTCCCTCACCTCCCAGCTCTTTCTTCTCAGTGACCATTGCCTTCTACTGTCTTTCTCTCCCCATTTATGGCTCACATAATTATCTGGGGAAGTGCAGTTGTTGTAATTGTTGGGGAGCTTGGATGCTGTTTGGTGCTCTATTTTTACTGGAGATGGGTTTCTTTCTTCTTTGTAGGAGAATAGTTAATTGACTTTGTTAATGCATTTGGGGATCAGGGATTTCTCAACAACAAATGACCTTTATGGAGCTCAGCGTCACGTATTGTTTGTTGTGTGTGTGCATGTGTTGCGCGTGTGTGTGTGTGTGTGTGTGTGTGTGTGCGCCTGTGTCTGTGTCTGTGTGTCCAAGCAAGTCTGTGAGCATGCATGTACTACATCAGTGCATGCAAGCATTTATGTGCATATGTGTGTGTGTGCGCATGTGTGTGTTGATCCATTGTGACCTTTTCTTGTGTCAGGTGTGTTTGTGGAGAAACAGAAAATATTCCCCTCCATCCAAACACTTCAAATTCATAAACATTTCCATTCCGTCACACTGACAGACAGCTGAATTCCTGTGTTTTGAATAAATTTCACATCTCACCATGTTCCTATCCACTCATATGAGCAGGCCTTCTCATTAAGACTCAGCAGGTTATATGATGGTATTGCTGGAATCCCTGGAGCAAAATGAACAGGGACAGCTACACTGCTTAATGCAAGGTAGCCTAGCAACAGATAGTGGGATGGTGGTGGAAACATACCCTCATATTTATGTTTACATGAGAGAATGATTTGTCTGTCAGGCTGATGGATCCTAATGTTCTCCTCTCCTTGCGGCTTTTCTTGTGCCGCACACAGGCCTGACACTTACCCTGAAGGACAGGCACCACCTTCCCCAATACGCATGAATACTTAATACTGTTAGACTGCATTTATGCGAAGAATGGAAATGGCACTAGACGAGGACAGGGGGGTTAAAATGCATCAAACCCATGACATAGTGTGCATCACAAGCATGTGAGGAAAGCAGAAGGAATGGCAGCCGACATAAGGAATGGGAGTCGGTGCATAAAATAGCATGTGGTTACTGGCTTCACTGTTATTCTTTATGTCTCACAAGGTGGTAACCTTCTTAACAGTGTACAAGTAATCAGGTTGTAGTTTAATAGAAGCCTGTAGTTTTATGTGCATAGTGTGTCGCGACCGGTGACAACTGTGACAATATAAACGAAAGTCACTTCCAGTAACTACAAGATATGAGCTATATGACTTGGTAGAGTCTGTCTTTACTGTGTGTCCATCTCCTCCAGGGACAGACTACATCAACTCAATTAGCTTGGCACAGCCTGAGTATCAGCACCATAGATTAGATTTCACTCTGCCTTGTTTACCAGAGAGTGGCCTGCAGAATAATATCTATACAATTTGTGCTTTCAGAAAAATGATGATGGTATCATAAGATGGAATAACAGATATAAGCTTATCCTGTGTTGTGGTATAAGGTAACAGGGTGGCAGAAAGATACAGTATTAAAAAAAAAAAAAAAAAAAAGCCTTTTGTCAGGCGATAGGCATATATCCCTGTTCATCTTGGGAACTGGTTTCCATAGTTACATCAATGTTGTTGAAGTGAGAAGATCAGGTATTCCAGTGAGTGATCCTTTACATGGGGCTTTGCTTCTCTTCTATTGATTTTCATCCCACACTGAAAAAAGCCGACTGCAAACTGTCTCACAGATATAGTGCAAGTAATGAAAGGGCAAAAAGTGTTGGAAATGTGTTAGACAAAAAAATAAATAAATAAATAAATTTTTAAAAAAAAGCCTCCCAAAGAAGGCTTGAGAAATTTTGAGATGTCATGTCTCATGACAGCGAGGGTCAGGTAATGTTGTCAGTACCACAAACCACAAGGCATGACAGCAGCTAAGACCAAAGCTAATTTCTGCCTCTAATAGTCGATCATTGCTGTGTTGTTAGCCACATGCTTACGTGTTTATATGAAATCTCTTCAACAGCATGCTGTTTGCTGTATGCTAATGGCTTTAAAGAGAGTTAATCACAGCTGCGCGGTTAGCCACATGCTTGCCTCTTGCTGCATGGCGGCAAGTTCCAGGGGTTAGCAAAACACTGGCGTAACACATGATCGCTCTTTATGAGGCTGGGGCCTGCAAGAGAGAGAGGGGGCCCACAGACGATGCTAAAAAGACGGTAATGACAGCCATTCACTGCAATCCAATTATGCAAAAGGGAGTCTAAACAATTCCATCATCCCCTAAATTAGATTGTCCTAACGAGATAAAGGCACCAATTAATCCTGAATTAATTTCTACAGCTCATTTTCCCCAGAAAACACTCTAATATGCAAATGCCAATGAGAGACAGAGAGGCATCCTTCTGCTGAGCTTTACACCTCCTCTGGTTGTTTGCTTTTCTCTGTAAGTGAACTTATGAACTTTGACAGATGTTATGAGGATAAAATGAAGAAAGATAATACATGTAACAGGTCAGGATCAAAGAGAGACTGTTCAAGAGCAAAGATATGTTTCACTGGATTTAATGTTCACTGCAATATTCAATGAATGGCATTGTCTTATTGACACAAGATGGTGAAATTCAATATGTTCCTTATAGAGCTGCAAATGTGTGTAATGGAAAACAAAGAGAAGCCAAAACAAAGTCAATAAGAGTAATTTAGTGTGTGTTTCTCTCTTGTTTAGTGGATTAAATGAAAGAAGCACAAAAGGAGATGATAATAGTGATGGTGTGATTGCTTAGGCTGCAATTTCCAGCAACCTCACTCAAAGGTAAATATACGAACCAAGGCTTAAATTCACATCGCCCAGAAACAGACTAGGGGCTGCACACAAGCCTTGCTCTGAAAACAAAGCAATTAAAAACTGTGTTCATCATAATCATCATTATCATTTTCACACTCCTAATTGTCTTGCTGCCAGCTGTCTGGAGCTGTTATAATTGAGTGATCTGACAGAGTTTCTCCATAGTGTTTGAGATGCAGCCTCCACCTCTGGAGCAAATGTAAAAGGTTGTTAAAAGTTTAGGGAAAAACTATGATTCTCATTGTTGGAGAAGGAATTAAGTTGCTTTATGACTGCTAAAAATGTAGAATTGCATATAATATGTATTTTATAGTGCAGGATGTCCTTATGAACCCACTTTGGGCCTTGAAGAGCAGTATTTTATGGATTAGCAGTGAGCTACTACCACCTGTGCACCCCCAGTGATGACAGAAACAACCAGGCTGTCAGTTGCCAGGCAATATTCACAACCACTGGCCCACATCAGCTAATTACCAGCAGAAATCACATATTGACAGATGGGCCCATGCATATTGATCGGCCAGCGCTGCCACGTTCTAAATCACCAAACGCTAATGAATCATTTCCCATTTGGGAGAGAGGGGGAAAAACATTATTCTTCTGTTTGACATCATACCTGTACTGCAAATAACATATGACATGAGCACACACAAATCACAGCCGCAGCACACACTCCCAAGAGTTCAGCTGCTCGTTTATACAACACCAGACTTTCTAACTCTCTCTCTTTCTGTCACTGTTCCTGTCTTATCTATCTGTCTCTCTCCCTCTCTCTGTTTTGTGGTAGTTATTTTTCATTGCAGTGAGTTGGCCGAGGCAGTAAATACCACGCTCCTCAGACTGTGGACCCAGAGTGACCCTGCAACCTCTGTGTCTCTGATGCTTCTCCCAAGGTCTTTCATTCCAAGGCCCGTGTGATGCAGCACTCCAGTTGTGGCGCAGACCCTGTAATTCACCAGCCTGCTAGATCGCCTGCCAGGAGCTATTGATTTTTTTCCCCCAATCTCCAGGAGAGAGGGAAAGAAAAGATTAAAAACACTTTGTCAGTTTGGTAGGGAATAAGAATTCTGCGCAGGGGGATACCTAGGAGGGCATGGGGTCAGGGCTGAAGTACTGTACATCTTTATGGCTTTAACTATTTCCACACCACAGACATCTCTGTCTGTCTCACATTCTTTGTCCTTCTTTTTGAGGAAATACAGAAGAGAAGAGAAGAGAAGAGAAGAGAAGAGAAGAGAAGAGAAGAGAAGAGAAGAGTGTTGTTACTCAAAGTCAAATTCTTCCTTCATCTCATGGTACTTTTACATGAAAAACTTTCATTCTGCTCCGATTAAGACAATAAGTTAATAGTTTGCAAACATTATGCAAATACCATAATCGCATCAAAACTGTCATAAATCAACATTGGTACACTATGAGAAACAAGTAGCAGATCTAGACTGTGTGACTGAAAGTTGATTTACTCAAGCATGTAAAGAATCAATCATAAGAATTCTACCTGCCGTACTGTACACCCCCTCATAAGCCAATCAACCAAGTCATATATTTGGATTAAATCCTATTAATTCCATCCATGTATACAGTACATCTTACTCTGCATTTTTGCCTAAATTCAGTGCATATCACACATGCACAGACCCCCCCAAAAACTGATTATTGTAAGTAATAGGGGTTAAGCAGGAAATTAGTTAAGGAGTTTGCATGTGTTGCATTAGTGTGATTAATCTAGAACTCCAGTTTACTGAACATGCAGTATTCAGATTTCTCTCTTCTCCTTCCAAAATAGACATTACTTAATTGTCACTTCCGCCGCAGTCTTTTCACCCTTCCAAATATTTTAAGATATTGCACTTCTTCATTACCTTTAATTTAACCCTCTGCATGTACATTCTTAAATGACCTTTAAGATACCCAGTAAATGGAATACTTGGCTAAGGAATGGTTTGTCCTGCAGGAATCTGGTCCATTAACCTGATAAAAAATTTACTTTTATATAATCAGTGTGGAATTATCAAATTATTACATTATGGATTGACATCATGTGTTCAGTTCAACAATAATTTCAGGATTTTAGTCATGTTCAGCAGATGAATGATGCATAACGTGATGAGTTGAGGCGGATGCCTCCAAGTCTCCCAGTTTCTCATTTTAGTAATTTGGAAAACCTGTACACACTATACCATGCAGTGAAAACATTCATGTTAATATGATGACGGTGCACGACTCCATCAAATTGTGTTATGCATCAGACGGCTCTTATCATTTCACCCTAACTTTCAACCAAATGTGGGGACAGAATGTTTTCCCTGTGGAATTCGGTTTGGTAATGGTGCCTTTCAGGGCCACTCTATTTTCTGAAATGAAATATTCATTCATTGGCGAGGACGGTCTTAGAGGAAGTCTGTCTGAAATGTGAATTCATGGTTCCAGCAGACATTGCTTCAATATTTGATGCATGATCAGAGCTGTGTCTAAAACTGCACAGTCCTTCCAAATGTTCATTTTTTGTTTTGCTCCTCCTACTTCAGTTGCTTAAATCATCTTATTATTAACTAAGTCAGACTTAAAATATGTAAAATGCCTTAAGGATTGCCTAACATAGCTTTTCTTAAATTTAACTTTTGCTTTGGTGACATGTTTTGTTTTGGCTTTTTTTTCCCTCTCTCAACAGGTTACATTTCTTAGATCTACTCTATTGTGTGAAACCATCAGCCAGCGCGCACTAAATCAGCTTGACTGCATGCCAACATGAAGATAAAAGGCTCGGAGGTGGGTACAGTAATCCAAAGAGAGCGGGTGGTCTGCTTGAAGGCATATCGTTTTATTCTCTCATGCATATTCACTTCTAAGCCTCTGAGTATGTAGATTAGTTTAGTCTGAACAGTGGACTCACATCCACATCCTACATGTGTGTCTCTTTTTGTCTTTCTCTAACTGCACCCTGCTGCGTGCGAGTGCAGGCACAATGAAAGTAACATGCTTGTATCTGTGCATGTATGNTTTTTGCTTTTTTGCAAGTTGGGGGGCAGGCAGGTTTGAGCATGGATGAATTAATGTGTGTGTGTGTTGTGTGTGTGTGTGTGTCTATGTGTGTGTTTTGGTATGTGTTTGCCAGACACATGGCTTTGTCTTGTCCTGGCACCGTGCTTGGCTCACCAGATGTTCTCCTTTTTTATCATCCTCCTCTTGCACTGTGTTATTTGAGGTTTAGAGATTTGTGTCGCTCTTATTCAACTTGCGCTCTGTTTTCACTGTTTTGTGCGAAGTCGAACAGCTTTTCAAAGCCTTGAATTGTTGATTTTTTCTTTCATATGAAAAAAAAAATCCCTGGAATAAATTTGGCAACAGTCTGTTACACAGTGGCTTGATTTTCAGGTATCAGTGTAAGGTGATTTAGGTGATTCTTATTGTCATTTTCTTCTTGTAATACAGTCTAACTAACAACACTAATGAGCCTATTAGCATATTGCTAATATAACATTGCTAATAATGTGATGGTCATAAGCACCCAGCATGAAAGTAACTTGGTACATTTGCTTCGGTACTGCATTGAAGTACATTTTTTTGAGATAGTCCCTTGAGTATTCAATTTTTTCAAATTTATGCTTAATTCATTTCAACCGCAAAGTCCATTGCTCCACATTTTATCTCATGACTTTAACTGATAGTTATGGATATTGCAAATAAAGATTTTACTGTGCATACAAAACGCATATAGTAACTAAAATATGATTCTTTACGATCATTTAAACAGGACTGGGAGCCTCCAAAGGGTCTCAAGATAAATCTGTCCCAAGGTGACTGATGAGCTTTTAAAGAAGAAATAAATATTTTGTATACACCGAATCTTTTTCAGAGACCTTTCAGAGATTTCTGAGATTTTTCTGTTTTACCTCTTTAGGTAAAACCTCTTAATTTGAATAACATCTTTTAAAAAAAACTAGTAAAAGAATCATTTTGAGATATGAAAGTCACTCTGTTTGAACAGCTAACTGCACACTGTGATGAGGGGTCACAACTAGACTTTGCTGCATTTTAAAGTTGGGAATTAACTACCAAAATTAACCTTAAACCAGTACAGCATTAAAATGCTGCTTATATTAATACATCAATAAATAAACACTATGACAGGGGCTAGAATTTACAAATACAATGTACTTTTACTCTACTTCTATCAAATTTTGAATGCAGGTATTTTACTTATAATGGAGTATTTTTACATTGTGGTATTTGTACTTTTATGTAAGTAATGGATCAGAATACTTGCAGCTGCTGGCCCCCAATACTGAAATGGTATTGGGAAAGATAAGGGAACTACATTTAACATTATTTATCTATAAGGCTTTGCTTGAATAACTCCCTACTTATCTCTGCTCTCTTATCACTGGGACCTAATCTGGGGACCCACAGCTGGAGACAGCCACAAAAAGTCCAATAAGATTAGGGGGCCGGAGCAATAATTCTTCAGGGGGCCCAGGATTCTTAGCTACATCCCTGCCCTTCTTCAACAGGAGGTCAAAGTACAGGGTTGCATATCAAATAGAACTGATCTCTGTAGCATTTGCTCAAGGGCATCTCAGCAGGACAGATGTGAAAGTAAGAAGGGGATGAAAATACTTAATTGCATTTAATTGCATGTTTGCACCTGGATTCCCAGGTGTGTCTCAGTCCCTCCTTAGAAAGCCAGAACTAAACACTACAGCACTACACTGCTGTCATGCCCATGTAGAGTTGAATCAATCTGTCTCCTGGTCAGTCCCACCACCCACCTAACAAACACGCACACATACACACACAGCAACAAACACAGAGCTGTCAAATAAAGCAACACTTGTAATTATGGGAGGGGGTGAAATTCAGATTTATTTATTCCAAAATGAAGCCTGCCGATTGACAGAGGGACAGCTCTCCTCCATCTGTCATCGTTGAAGCCACACGCGTCTGACACAGGGATTCATTCGTCTTGTCGTCTTTGACAGTCGGATTTTCCCTGCGCACTCCCACCAGGAGTCGCACGGGATTTTGGAGGCAGACTAAAAAAGAAAACACTCTGTGACAAGGAGTAGGCTCTTTATGAATGCAAATGAGTCTGGGAAAATTCACAGAGCAGCTAGCGGGCTCCGAGGCTCCAGCATCCATCACATCTCCCCTCACCAGGCACAACCCACGCTTTGCCAAGAGGTCTAGAGGCTTACAGGGGCCCTACAGCACGGAAAAGGGCATGGAAATCCTGTGGCTGACACTCACTGCTAGTGCCACCGGTGTCTGTTATTTCCTTTGCTTCACAGAAATGATAAGCTTACTGTTTTTACATGCCATCAAAATAATGGCTGGTGGGTTTGAGGTTTTATTATAAAACATCTCCCCTAACCCTTTGTGTTAGGATGCGTCAGTTGTATCACTTGACATTTGGCTTTGCTTTTATCCTGTTCCAAGGATACTAATGCTATGTGACAGGTCAGCCCCTTCATATCAGTCATCCTTCACCCTGACCCAGCCCCACCTGTACAAAGACAGAACCAGCTAGGCCAGGGAAGTAAAATGATTGTTACCTGTGTGCTACAGGCCAATCCTTCAGGTTAAAGGGAAAAGTGGATTAACATTTTCATCTTATATTATTAGTTATTTTTGAGTCTCTGTTTACCTCTGCCATGAACATTATGTTTCCATCTGCATTTGTTGGTTTGTTTGTTTCTTAGCAGGATTACTCAAAGTTATGAACTGATTTTATTGAATGTGGAAGGGTGGGGCAAGGCCCAAAGAAGAACCCATTAAATTTTGGTAACATGCATGTGTGTTGTATATATTGGGCTTAAACATGCAAACCCGCTGGTATGGTCTATCAAGGTGCAAAAGAAATGGAGTATTCTGGGAATTTAATTTATCAGTAGTTCAACTGAGGATGGTCAGTGGAGCCAGAGCAAAGGCTTGGAAATGCTGAGTCGGCTCCTGTCGCTTAATCTATTTGAGGCGTGATTAAAGTTTAATTCGTGCCCATCTCCTAATGCTAGTCAGTGTGTGGCTGTGTGTTCTTCAGCAGTGGTTGGTGAGTAGTTTCAAGCTGAGACCAGGTCTTTTCTCTCTGTCTAGGCCTCACTTTATTCCTGCCTGAGGGACACCAGGAGCTGCAAACAACTGAATTTTTCATCAAGGTTACTTCCTGGAGAGATGTGCCATGCAGCTGCTGCTTTCTCCCTCGGTGTGTTCCAGCTCATACATAACTTACCCTGTGCTGACCTACAGCTCTCTCTGAGTTGTTTGACCCTGGTCCAGATAGACAAACATGAGCTGTGGAGTCAGATGTTTGTTATGGAGCTTGAAATGTCATGTTTGCTTTACATTGTTTAGATTATGAGATATCAGTGTGAAATGAAGACAATACTATTAGCTATCACAAATGAATTATAATCTATGAAACATTCTGTCTTCCTCTAGCCTAACTGGGTGGTAAGATCAATTCGTTCAGCATGTTCATACCTCAGGTGGAGGGGAAACAATGCTTGGCATTGACATTTTAGTCTTAGAAAAAACAACTTCCTGATTTTTAGATGTTTTATTATTATTATTATTATTATTATTATTATTATTATTATTATTATTATNTCCTGATTTTTAGATGTTTTATTATTATTATTATTATTATTATTATTATTATTATTATTATTATTACATCAAGTTCATTTGCAATTGTAATCAAATCCCTTTATTCTTTTTTGGGGTGTTATAATGCTGCAGCAACACATTTAGTTTTAATGGAAGCAAATATGGAAAGTCAGAAGATTTTTTTCTTTCATTAAGGCTGAAATTATGTTTTTCTGAATTCTGCAATCAAAGCCATAGTATCTAATTTATTCTATTCAGACTTTACTTTCCCAAAGCATCCAAGCAATAAGGTCATCTCTGTCTATGGGCTTGCATAAAGTTGAATTTAGAGCAAAATGAATGAGCTCTTTAGATCATATTTCAACCAAATCAATGCAGCCTTGATTTTCAAATCAGTTCTGAAATTATAGATAGGAATTATGTATTGGGACAGAGAGGTCTGTGAAGAAACAGCTGAGGAATACAGACATTAAAATTAAACATCATAAATTAAACAGCATAGCTTGGTTTGGAAAACAATGAACTTTTGTAGAACTATAGAGGAAAATATAGTTGATTTTTGAAGACAAAATGCCATGGTTTCCCAAAAGAGAGTGTGCAGACTGATGATGGGACCAACATTGTCTTTGTAAGATAAGCCTCCGTCACACTATGAGCCTTTTAAATAGGAAATAAAATAAAGCAGAATGGCTGTTTGGACTTCCATTACAGATGCTGCTATGCAGTCTTGCAGCTCCTGAGTGTCAGACATTATCACCACCACTACCCTCAACCTCACCCTGCCCCTTGTGACAATTACTGCTCTACCTCCCCATTCAACACCTAATGAGAAAACTGGTTGATCGATTTCTGTCTGGCCAGTAAAAGAAGGGAAGGAAGCATTTGCACAGATGTAACACAGAGCTCTGAGGCAGGATACCGTAAACAGTTACACTGCAAAGAGCACTCTGCTACAATCAAGAACTGGAATCTAAAACTCTCTTGTATCATGTTAGAGATCTGCCATTGAGGACGATGACAAAATGATTTCTTGAAACAAGCATGAAAATGCAGCCTCAACAAAACACTTTCTGACCTTGTCCATCAACAGCAAATTCCATTTAGGCCTGGTTAGTATCAGATAAGCAATGAAACTTTACAAATTCAACTTAAAGGTGTTTGCAACGAGATTGTCTTTAAATCCAGATCCTTTGAGCATATAAGGTCCAAAAACAAGACTACAAATTTTTGCTTGTAGAACTCTTACCACTTGCCAAACCAGTAAACAAACAATGATGCTTCAAAAATGAGTGTGACAGACAAAAATAGATCATATAACAGTCAACTATGGAAGAATTTTCTAGAACCCTATTTTTCTCACTTTTTCCTGTCTTGTGTGGAGATACTGACAATCACTTTTTTGAAACAAGTTAATATGACCGCTTCATACTGGCAGATTTTCTCATTTGATTTAAGGAAGTAAGACTTTCAGTGCTCAATAACACATAAAATGACTTGATAAGAATTTTTAAGATTGGTCTGATGAAATTACGAAAGCCATCTTGCAGTTTGATTAATGCTTGGGTCATTTAAACCAGGCTACTTGTACCACATAAAAAAATATTGAATCACTTAAAATGTTATTCTGAGTTTTGATTCATATTTTTTTATAGTAAACAGTACACTCATAATTGGAGTATTAATACACGATTTGCATGTGATTATACTAAAAACAAATATAACACGTTTTGTTTTGCAGGTGAGATGAGGAATATAAACTATTCATGCTACACTTGGGGAATCTGCACATCGTTACAACAGCTGGTGGTGTGACATAAGGCTAGTAAAACACTCCTCAAACACATGCTGTATGTTATAATAATTTCTCTGTGATTTATTAGTCTTTTGACTGATTACACGGATGTAAATATTCAGCAGGAAAATATATAGTCTGGGTGACAAGAGTCTTTTCCAAGCGCCACCATGCTGTCCTGTTGGGTCAGAGCTTCACTGCCACTCACAATTATTTATTAGGCTACATATTCACTCTCTATCCATCACTGTATTGCCACCCGGTCCGGTCACATCTCTTTATGTTTATTACAGTGTCCCACCTTCCCCACGGAGATGATTGACGTTTCCAGAGAGGACCGAGGTGGGACTTGCGCGCTCCTTCTTCTCCAATCGTGGCTCGATGGGCGGAGGCTTTCCATCCTTACTCTGATTATGAGTCAGTTACCAGACATACGCGAAACAATAACAGTTGCTGTTACTTTGTAGCCAAACCTTCAGAAAAAAAAAAAAAAAAAAAAGACAAGTTGACTTCAGCGCGTTTTGGCGCATCAGGCTTTCGAGATTAAGGGAGATTGGGAAAGAGGAGCACCAACGCGCTCCACTTTTAATCAGATTAGGAGCCTTTAGTGTTGAGTCCTGTTTTGTCCTCTCCTACAGTAGCGGTGCAGGAGTGGCCAAAGCCAAAAGCAGCGATTCAGATCAGATTTCACCTAAACCAGCTGGCAGAGAGAACGAGAGAGAGAGAGAGAGAGAGAGAGAGAGAGAGAGAGAGAGAGAGGGTGAGGGTTTGTCGATCTCCCTCCTCCCAAATCCAGAAAAGCTTACCAGGAAAAAGGAGGAGTGTCGGGCGGTGAGAGAGACGCAGAGGGATCCAGAGGAATTTCCGAGGATATTTTCTCTTTTTNTTTTTGCTATTAAAATTTAAAAGTTGGAGGCGAGGCAGCAGGGACCGTGGCCAAGAATGGACGAGCAGCCTCGGTTGATGCACTCCCACGGGGTAGGCATGGCCGGACACCCCGGCCTGGCGCAGCATATGCAGGATGGCACGGCAGGGACGGACGGAGAGGGAAGAAAGCAGGNCCCCGGCCTGGCGCAGCATATGCAGGATGGCACGGCAGGGACGGACGGAGAGGGAAGAAAGCAGGACATCGGAGACATATTACAGCAAATAATGACCATCACAGACCAAAGCTTAGACGAAGCACAGGCGAGGTGAGCCCACAAAACACTTGTTTTATAAATAAGACAACGGAAATATTAGGCAATGCTGGGGAGGGGGATATAATAACATTGTGGTTTGTATGAAGATTGCCTGTAAATGAAAGCAATTACGCCCACAGAAGTGCCATGAATGCGCGAAAGGAAAAAAAAAAAGACCCAACTAACTTGTTACGATTCGTGTTTAAATTTTTTAAAACCAACTTTTGGCTTATGATTATTTACAAACTATCAATTATTGTGCAGTTATCGGTGATTATATGCTTTTTTAAGATTTTGTAAACTGTGGAGCAGCTTGCCAGTTCAGTTTCCAAAGGATCTTATATGAATCCCGGCATATATAAAGTCTATATTTCAGATCCTTTTCCACAATTTTAATCCAATGCACTATTAATGTTAATACAGAAATATACTGCTAAATACGTTTTATGCATGTTCTGGTGTTGCACGTAGATTAACGCTGGTTACCCCAATTTTGAACTACATCATATAACCCATATTATGTAGTTGTGGAAAAAATAATTAAATTCAAGAATGTTGGCTCAGTCTGATTATTATAAACCTTTTCCTTTGCTTTGGCTATCAGAGAGGTTGTGACATATTTTATAAATTCTAATACTAGAAATAGATTTAATGCCACCTAGCAAGGGAAACATTCAATCTTCAGGATGATCTCTTGTGATTTGAGGTTGCTTTGCTTCTATTGCCACTTGTTTGGAGATTATTGATTTGGAAAGTGTTGTCTTTCTTTATAGGAAACATGCACTGAACTGCCACAGAATGAAACCTGCTCTCTTCAATGTCTTGTGTGAAATAAAGGAGAAAACAGGTATGGTTTTATGTTTTTTTGTTTTTGTTTTTTTTTATTGTATAAGGAGCTTTTAACTGATTAGCATATTGTCAAAAGCATATCAATTTCAGGGTCTAATTGTGTATTTGTGGCATCTCAGTATTGTTCCTTTTATGTCTTTATTTTATTGTCGTTAGACCTCTTAAAATGTGGGTTAATAATTTAGAAACTCCCTACTTATGCCACAGTAAAGGTATCTGGCATTAAATGTGTGAGTTTTTATTTTTTATCAGGTAAAATGTGTCACACAAAAGGTCAGGCAGCATGCATTTGAATAGGACCGGCCTCAGATGAGGTGCTGTCATTGGACAGGAGTGTTTTTTATGCCAACATTTGGGCCTTTCTGGGCTGGGCTTTCTCACCCCTCTCTCTGTTTTCCTTGGCCGAGTTTGATGGTGTTTGTTAACTGAGCTGTTTTACATGCAGAGGCAGGTCAGAGGGATTTTCTGTTTATGTTTGCAACCAGGGTCAAAGTCATGAAAAGGAATGTGTGAATTATTACTCACTTAACCGCAGATTAAAAGAAGAGCAGCCGACATGATGAAAGCCTGTGGATATTCTCAGAGGGATAAGGCAGAGCGTTGGTTAAGAGATGGCTTTTCAAGAGAGGAAATAAAACAAAATTCCAACATGACCTTATTTGTAACAACTTTGAAGCTGTCTTTGAGATTATTGAGGGAGCCTTGTCACTTTGTCTGCTGGTGTGTGTGTGTGTGTGTGTGTGTGTTTATTCCAAGCTGCTCCACCAGTAGACAGTTCAAAATAAACACAGGGCTGCTAAGGAGGCGATACGGTTTTCCTTAATTTAACATAAATTGTTATTCACTGACATGTCATTCGTATGAGTCAGAGTCTGGCACAGTTTTTCCAAAGAGTAGAAGGAACTAACAGACACTTTGGGATTTTCACAAGATTTATAAAGGTTAAAGAGTCCAGCCTGTAAGGAGGAAGCTATAGTCGACTGGGGCCCTGTGTCTAAATTGCAATGCTTGGAAAAGTGAAAGAGTAATGCCTGGCTCTTTGTAAACTGTCTGGCGTCTCCATGGGTTCAACCAGAGTTCATTTCCAAAAAGAAGAACAAAGTGACTTGGACCTTTTCCTGGCTTTTCCCCCAGCCTCCCCTCTCTTCCCACCGTTCTTGGCAACCAGGAATCAGAGAGCTTCTGAGGAGAGAGGCTCCCCTCAGCCTGCAATTTCTCTTCCACTCTGTTTAGGACCAAGTTTGGCTATGAACATATTTCACCATTGTTTATATGTTCTCTTTTTTAGTTGCAGCCATGTTGAATTAGTTCTTTTTGTCAAAGTTTGACCTATGCACAGATTCTAAATTATGGCGTAGCAAACTCTAAATAGCAATATTTATGTTAGGAAGACATAATTATATCTAAAAAGCAAATAATAACCCAAACAATTTATGAGGGAATCGTGACTTAATGCTACCTGACTGCGTCTTCATCTGCATTTGAAGAGCAGAGCTGCGGCTCGTCTTTGCCCATAGGAGGTTTGTGCAGATGAAACTAAAAATCCTTTCACTGCAGTGACAGTGAAAATGACTCAAACCTTCACCATGGCATTTACAGCCAAATGTGCTGAGTGCAGTGTATGCGAGCAGAGTACAGCCTGTAATTTGTCAGGTCTTTTTTATATTCTTTATAAAGAGTCAGCTTCTCCATGCTTTTACATTGTTGCAGTCAGAGTATCTTTGGGAAGAAGAGTGCAAGCAGGGTGAGATGAGTACAAGAGTTCAGAGATTTGAACCAGCCCTAGAGCTCCTTCATTTTCCTGAACATAGGAAATGTGTCTGTAGTTATTTATATGTGTGTTGTATGTTCCCTGGTTCCTCTTCGTCATGGTATGATGGTGGTGGGTACGTGTTGACAGCAGCAATATAGGACATTGCAGCAGTGCGGTGCGTCCATTGGCAAGCAGCTGACAAACAAGGGAGTGCATGCCGATAGCAGATAGAGCAGGCCTTAACTCCTGACCCCATCCCCCCGGACTCCTTTCAACTCCCCCCCACTCATATATATTTGTGCCAGGGTCAGGCTCGTGTCACGATGGGAGAGTATTTAGCAAGCTTAAACAAGCTCAGGTTCACACACGGGCTTATGGAAAACCAACGGCGAAGGCTTGAGTTACCACTTGCAGACCTTCTTTTGGCCGCCAGTGTTATGTTTCAACGAAAATGCTCGCCCTGTCTCCCGGCCTCCCCCTCAACGTCTTTTTTTTTAAATGTACTTTCGCAGGACTATCATCATTGTTTCTGCAGATCCTGAGAGCACTTAGGATTGTGTTTTCCTGTGCTTGCTTCACATCCTGTGAAGAGCGTTTGGAGAGCGTCTTTGTTTGTATGGAACCATTATGGCAGGGGAAGCTGGCATGTACAGGTTGACTAAGTAAGAGAAGCCAGACATCAAGTCAGTGTTTCTGGGTGTCAGATTTCAGGCCCAGTCTCTTTCTCTCTCCCTCTCTGTCTCTCTCTCTCTCTTTCTCTGTTTCTCTATCCGTGGGCCTGAGACTGTTTCGTCAGGCCGCTCTATGTCAGCAGCCTCACATTACTCCCATGCAGGCTCGGGTCAGATGGAAAGCTCCTGCATGACTAATGTGATCAGACAGATCATGCATTACACCGCTTGAACTTATCAAAGCTGGAGATCTGCTGAATCTTTCAGTCCCGCTAACTGCAGCCCTCTGAGCGGCTGCTAATTAGACATCGGCACACATTTTTTATTAATAGCTGAGGTTTTGTTGATTTGGTAACTTTAAGGACTCATGTATACAGAGACAAGTTTCCTTTCATTAGCATAAAGTAAAGAATTGTGATAACTGTGCTGAAAAGGATCTGTAGGTGGGCTTGAAGTTGATGTAGAGGTACGTGGTGATAAAATGTCAAATTACTATTTATGGTACTTTCTCGAGCATCAAGATCAAACAGTGACAGAGGTAGTAGTTGAGCTCCCATGAAGCAGTGGATAGACTGGTCACTATGGCTCCCAGTGCTGCTGTTTTTCAGTATTTAATTGACATGGCTGTCCATGATGAGTTCAGGGGTTAGTGTTGCCTCTCTTTGTTACTCTCCTCTCATCTCCAGTGACAGATGGAGGCATTAGTCTCCAATGTGGTGCTGTCCTGAAACTAATGGCTATGTCCTTGGTTTCCCCGTGCTAGCTGGGAGACTGTATATCTGTCCCGGCTTGAAGTGCCGAAGCAGCAGTTTATCCCCCATGTTTTAGTTTCCACGGAAATAAGGCCGAACAGGACTCTGTCTCTTCTCTCATAAATAACTTAAAATAAATAACTTCAAAACGCTTTGACGTTTTCCTGAGACTATGCTGCTGCACTTTGATTTGCAAGTTTGTAGAAAAGTCTTGCACCACTCACCACAAATGTTAATCAATATAAATTATGAAAACATGCTCAAAGACAGAGATGTCTACAACAGATTCCTTTTTACAAATCAAGATTTTTTTTTATTTTTATTATGTTTATATTTACCATTATACAAGTGCAAACATCAAAATAACAGATAGTATTTTTGCTGTTCCACGTCCTCTGGTATACTCACTTGCAATTAAGACAGCTAATATATTATGCAAATGTTGAGTGGCTTAATTGAGACATGTTAATCATGTTTTAAGAGGCTAATTACAGCCCTGTATATCTGAGGTGGGAGTAGTAATTAGGCTTGATAACAGGTCTGGCTGTAGATTGGTCATATTCTGTGTGTGTACATATAGTGTGAATGTGTGTGTGAGTGGGTCACTAGGTGTGTGTTGCTTGTTTTTGCTTGTTCTTTTGTGCGTCTTTAGCAGCTATTTCTTTGTTTTTGGTCTTTGTGTGTGGTGTGTGTCTGTTTTATTTTTCAGCTCTCCCTTGAACGTACATTTTGGAACTTTTTAGTTCTGCAAGCAAACACCAAGAAGGAAAGAGAAACAGAGAAAACAGGCATCTTTCCATTCACCTACTTGAACAAAAATCTGAATATACTGCGTCTCTATCTATTGTTTGTTTCCTACATTTCCCAATTTGGTTATCTGATGCAGCAGTAGTGGCCGTTCAGTAAACTGGGCTTTTATAAAAGGCTGTTTTCTTAGTTTTCTGACAGAGATCATATTCAGATCCATTACGCTAAGAATGCCTTCCCACTTATCGAATATAAAATTGCTTTAGAGAGGAAATTTGCTCTAGTGGAGTTTCTTTTTTATCAGATGTTTGTCTCTGGAGCAGATTTTAGTGTCTACAAAACAGCTCTGGTGACATTATTGCAGTTGCAATTGCCTCAGCCATTGTTTTTCTTATTGGTGCTATTTGGATTAGATTGGATTTTCTGCAGTCTTGTGGAATTGCCTCATGCTTTAGGACCAATAGATGCATATATTCTCATATTTTTGGAGTTGAAATACCTGCAGATCTTGTTATTCAGATGTTTAATGCAGTTCCAACTGTGTACAGCAACTAACTCCGAATTATACTGTTTATTCCTTTTCGTGACATTATATATCTGTTAGTTATGTGTGTTCAGGTCAGACCTGTTTTTGATTCGAGAGACATACCTTTTTTTTTCTTACATTAGGTAATGTAACATATGCATCCAGTTTGCTTGGGCATTTTGATGGAAGTGGTTGCCTTGACAGTTGATAACCTTTAATTTGGGGTGTGGGATCTCATTTCTTTGGAACCCTGCCACTACGATGTAAGTGGTGTGTTGGCAGCATNCCCCCCCCGGACTACGATGAACAGTCAAACATAAAATGGCAAGCGCTCTTCCCTGGCTGACTTAGTAAAAATGACATAAATTAATACATGCCGCTTAAACAGGACCAAGATTAATGGTTGCCTTTCGCAGCAGCTTAGATCCACTGTCAGTCGCTGCTCGCTGCCCAGATGGAATCAACACCAATCAATGAGGCTACCCAAGTCTCCCTGGATATCTGTTTAGGGATATATACACACACACACACACACACATACCTGTAGGCTGTACAGGCTTTACATGCAGACACATACAAATTCATACATCATAAAAAAAGAAAAAGAAAATCCACAAACGGTACAGTCATTGCAGCAGTATTTTTGTTGCTGTCGTCACAATCGGCAGCATTTCTTCATATAAAATGTTTTACTCCTATACAGCTCAATGTTCAATCAGGTGCCACAAAGTCAGATGGGGAAGAGCAGTGAGGCTGATGGCTCAGTAGTGATTGGATGTTTCAATTACTGATAGTAATGCCATGGTGTAGTGAGTCATGCAGTGCAGATAGCACCATTTATTTTAATCAGGACAGGGGAGAGATGGGTGTGGATGTGTCTCCCTCATTGCAGAGTAGTTTCACATTTAGATGCAGGGGAGTGCTCTCTCTCTCTCTCTCTCTCTCTCTCTCTCTCNCTCTCTCACACTCACACACACACATACACACACGCACAGCCACACTCGTGCTCAGGTGGATTGAGAGTGGAGGAGAGGTTGCCGTGGGTAACGCATAGCGACAAGGTACTCTCTCGGTGAGCTATTCTAATTTATGTTAATAAACCTTGCCGTTGCCGTGAGAGACAAAGGGGCCACAGATGAGCCTTGGTAACCTCAGCACCTTCACTGGAAGCAAAGGCACAGACAAAGAACAATGCAGACACACACAAAAAAAGAGAAGAGATATTGAACTATAGAGAAAGAGACAAATACTGTGGTGGGGAGAGATGATAAATTTAGCCACACAAAGAGTTGTTTTTGTGGCTGCAAAATCAAACAACCTCATGCTGGCAACCTTCAGTGCAGTGTGTGGTATCTACTACTGCTGTGTGTGTGTGTGTCTGAGTGCGTGTTGGAGAGGCAGAAATAGGCTGACAGTCTCTTGGGATTGTTGCTACTAATTCTGTAGGGCCTATAGGGACGCGGGTGCAGCAGTTTTGGATCACTTCCCAGGGCAGATGTGACACCACAGGTAGCATTTAGCACAGTGGGGCGAGAGCATGAGTGTGAGCAGAGGTCAGCACTTGGCCTGGTAGTTGAAAGACCATCTCAGAGAGCCTGATTAGGCCTTTAAATCTGCCCCCTGAAGTCGTCTGAGCTCTTTCAGGCACAGGAAACCATCAGTATAAATGAATCAAGGAAATAACTGCTACACAGTACATTATAAAGTAGATAAAATCACTTCTTGTTTGTTTTGTGTGCTGTAAAAGCATAAACATGCACTAACAAGTCAAATTTGCCATCACAATGAGATATTTTCACATTTCCAAATTTGCTTGTCTAAATTTGCATCATCTCGATATCCTGATTTATTTCAAGATATTGCAATTTGCTTAATGAAAATTCTCAGTAAGCTGCAATTGTGCTTAAAACAATGTAGATTTTCCTTACCCACTGGCTGGTTTAACTTGTCTATGTAAAACCTCTATGATGGAAAATACTACGTGCCTCAGTGTTAGAGTATTGCAGTATGAAAACTAGCCCAATCATTAAATTAATAATCACTTTTCTGATGTTTAATAATGTAAAGTGTCTGCTTATTTTCACAGAAAGAGCATGGGGACTATTTATATAATATTCAATTGAGGCCTTCCTGGTGTTCTGTTCTGCAGATTTCTTATCCTAACCCATGAGTGAAAGCTGTTGGTTTCCTCCGTGCCTTCTGTCTGCCAGCTTGCCTTTGGCAGTGTTAGTTCTGGACAGTTAACTCCTGCTGAAATTATGTTAATTGCTGTCATTTTCTTTTTCTACTTGAGCATAATCAGCAAATTATATACTTCTGTTCATTTATTACTAAGCCACTTCTAACGAAGTCTTTACCCTTCAAAGATTAAAAGTTAGGAGGTAGTTTGCTGTTATGATTTGTACGCACATCCACATTACTTACTGTGCACAAATGTGTGTATTACACTGTCATCACACCACAACAGGTGATAAGTTCACATACATGGATAACTGCAATTTCCTAATTAAGATTTTTTTTTTCATTTTTTTGTAAATATCATGGAATTATATTAATTTTTGCTGTATTGCCTTTTTATTTATAAAGATTGACTGACCACACACACACACACACACACACGCACACATACACTCAGCATGATGCTAATGCTTGAAAAGACAGGTATCGCCATCACTACATAAATTTGATTTTGGTATAGTGTGTGTATTTGTTTGCATACATACACTGTATATAGTTTGTGTATGTGTGTGTTTAGCTTCTCCTTACTATAAAGACACATTACATTCGCTCAGAAATGGGAATTGCCCAGTGTAGCCAGTCTTTTGCTTTTTTGTAGCTTCATGGGAATTGTGCTGGTGTTTGTAACTTGCTTAAATATATTTTGACTGTAATTATGAGGGAGCGCTGAAGACTTCTTATTCATGGTTTCCTCAGTCATTATCAAGTTTTGAACCAACAATCCTCTGACATGCCTCTCTTTCTTCACTGACGAATGCTTCTTCTATTATATTTTATTTGCACTTGGCTCCCTGGCACCACCTTGTAACCTGTTTTATTGGACATGTCCTTCGGCACCATGTTTAGCAGTCTCCTCCCCAAAACACATAAATTCCTTTATGTTCTTATTACTTCAGTTTATGAAGAGTATCTTTTACCCCTCCCTGCCGATAAGATCATATTGATAGATTGATATTGGGAGAGCTATAGTGTGATAAAGGCGTGAGGGTTAAGAGCTTCTTGGATAGTTTAACCTTGATAAAACAGTTGTTTCAGTGAGGCTGATTTTGCTCCATCCGTCTTCATCCGTCAGGGCCCCGCTGAAGTATGCAAATGAAGGCAGTAGAGGGAAGCGCCGTGTGCGGTTAAATGGGGCGTTGCGAATGTGCGGTGTACCGCGCAGACGGGGTGATACTACTTACTGTCCAAATTTAGTGTGTCTCTTCTGAAACATCCTCCCCCACTGCCTTTTTGTCTGCATTTCAAGAATATATACAGCCCTGTGAGGAGCTGTGGCCTCCCGTAAAATGATTACTGCCGTGGCAGCAGCAAAGTGGTTTATGCTTACATTTTCTTCTACATGTGTTATATTATTACAGATTTTTATGTTTTTGAGCCGGGATTTAGTGACTGCCGAACAGCGTGGTGTCTATTTATTTGTGTGTTTGTGTCTACTGTATGAGTATTTGCATGGGNTATTACAGCCATACATTTCAGAATATGGCTGTTTATTGCATCAATTAGTAATCTGGAGGTGTATGGGTAATAATCTTTATGATAATAATTGTTTATGCCTTAACACTGTTCTCCATCCGCAGTTTTCGTTACTCGGGCAGCTTCATTTGCCTGATTAGTTTTGTACCTACTCAACAGCATTAGGGATGTTTTTTTTGTGTGTGTGTGATTCTCTCATTTATCTCACGTGTCAGCATATTGATTGAGTCCCTTGTTCAGTCATTATTTTGTTCCATTCTTCACAACTTATTTTTGTAAAGGGGACCCTCACTAAGGCCAGAAACTGAAACCACATCTTCTCTGTGCTGTCTGACCAGCCACCGCACACATAAACCTGTCAATCAAGAGCTTTCCTGCCTGGCCTTTGTTATGGAACTAGCTCTGTGGGTGGGTCCTCTGGGTGATAGATGGCTCAGAGAGCCTATCAGACTGCAAGAAGCATCCATCTCTGTCTGGAGCCTGTTAAACAAGCTTGGGAAAGCAGCCATGTAGTCCTAACCACTACTGGCCTCCACTAAAAAACCCCATTAACATTAATGAAGGATAGCTTTAAAAGTTCTTCAGTAATAGGCTTGAATTGGATTTATGAGTCAGATAGTTTGCCAGAGAGTATGTCATGAAAAATGTCACTGGTGGATAAATGGAAATGAGCATTTGAAAGGTCTCAGGACAGTGTTTCAGAAAAGATTCCAATTCAGGTTGGAAAAAACAGATTTTCTTTCTGCAACTCTGCCCTCAATCATTTTCCCTAGATCTCTCGCTGCAGCATGAGAGTGGCTCTGAGAAAAAGCAAGGCATTTGATGTTTTAAGTGACTGCAAAGATAAAGCTGCTCGTCTTACACACAGGGCTATTGCTTCCAGAGGAAAAAATAAGTTCTTAATACTTTTTGTAAAGGCTTTCATTCCAGGGGGTACTGGCCATTTCAATATCTTGCAACTACCACTTTACCTGTCTGGAAGGTCCCTATAGATGGCTGATACGAAGCTGCCATTAGCCAGCCAATTCCTCAGCCACAGATTACTGTGCCAGCACGTCATAATCACAATGTTGAAAAAGGTTTGATTGCACTCCATCCACCCTACAAACTGCGGCGTAAATGGGTTTTTCAAAGGTCTGCAGCAGCTTGTTGGTATGTCATCATAGTGCATTAGGACTGTCAGCTGCAAAATGGCAGTTTTTGAAACCTCCTTCAAATCATGTGAATGTTAAGAGGATGCAGAAATACACTTGGACCAAACCAGCTAGACATACCCTCAGTGGGCTTTTTCAGTCAAAGCGACTCATGTGAGAATCCTGCACCATGTTATTTTCATCTTTCATCCTTTTCCTTTGAAAATATGGTTATTTTTAATATTTCTCATTTCATATATCTCCCCACACTCTCTCTCTCCCTCCGTCTTTTCCTTCTTTCTCCTCTCCGCCCATCTCACAGTTCGTCTGCTCTCTGCTAACCTCTGATGTCATTAGCGTTGGAGGGAGGTTGGAGGGAAAGAGGGGTTGCTATACTTAATGAATTCCGCTGTGTCTTTGCACACCCCCACCTAGTTAACCTCCCCCACCACCACCACCACCACCACCACCACTCCAGTGCTCAGGGTGTCAAATTAGAGCAGCTGGAAAAGGGGAGAACAAGGAGATGGGCAAGGTACATCTCACTCCATCTCATTCTTCTGACTCTCCTTCAAATCACCTAATACAACATGAATATTATCCATGTTACTATGCAAAACATTTGGACACATTTATTCTACTGACTGAGGAACTGCTTATGTCTGCTGATATTGCCGATAACTAATTAATAAAATGTTAATCATGAAGTGGCTTGCAGTAACAATACAAGGATAACTCCGCTCTCAGATGCTTAAGGCTTGCTGTTTTGGGTTTTTACAGATTTTCAACAAAAAATGCCAGGGCATGTGGGAATGATTTTATTTCTCCAAAGTTATTGTGCTTTCTGGTCCGAGAAGACACTTTTCTCCATGGTTTACAGTAAACAAGGACCTCTTGCAGCAATAAATAAATAAATAAATAAATAAATAAATAAATAAAACAGCTTAATGACAGCTTCCACTAATAAAAAGTGAAGAGAAAACTGGAGAGAAAATGTAAATGAGCTGCTAATTATGTGCCAGAGTTCCTCAAAGTAAGTAAAAAACAATGAGTTAAACTACTGAGTATTTTCGCTGCACATGCTATTTTTATAGTCCAATTCTACCTGGATTTTTTGCTCCATTTTTTTTTTTTTTTTTTTTAACTTAGATACAAAATAAATAGGAAAAAGTCTGGATAAAAAAATAATGAGCCCTAAATATCATCGATCTATGATGCATTCCACAAGTCATTATGTGGTTTCCATGAGGCATTTCTTGAGAGGCAGTATGTACTTGTTGCTTTTAATATATATAAGTGGACAGAGTAATACTGATAGCGATAGTGATAATGATAGTTATAGTTACGTTGATAGTGACAATGCTATAGATAGCAGTGAGGTGATGATCATAGTGACAAACAATAGCAATAGTGATACAGTTAATGATAGTGATAGTGACTAATGGTGATGGTGACAGTGACAATGATAATGATAGTGATAGTGATGGTGATAGTGATAATGCTAGTTATAGTAATGTGATGGTGACAATCATAATGATAGTGATAGCGATAATCATAATGAAAGTGACTGACAATGATAATAATAGTGATAATAATATCAAATGATAATGATAGTGATTGTTGCTGATGATAGTGACAGTGATAATAATATTGATAATGATAATGGTGATAGTGACGTCATAGTGATATTAGTAGTGATAGTGTTAGTGATACCTATGATGATAAAGATGGTCATATTGATAATCGTATTGATGCTTTTGTGCTCAGGAATGAAAATATATGACTGCATGACAATCACCAATATATAAGCTATGTCACTGTTTTGAAGGTGTTTCAGGAGATTTTTCCTTTATGTTATTGTACTCTGCCTCAGTGTTAACAGTTGATATTCCTGACTCAACAGAGAGCCGGCATCCCCTCGTGGCTCTGCTTACTCACTTCCGAGCCCAACGTTTAGTTTTCCTTGGCAGACCCAGGCCACAGCTCATTAGACTAAGAGAATGTGCCTGCCTTAATTAATGATATGTAAATATCCTTGAATTGGCCACATTTGCATATTAAGAGAGATTTGTGGAATCTGTGGAGTAATATATTTTAATTAGGGATTAATTAAAAATAATGGGAATTTCATTTCGCCTGGCAGGTTGTGTTTGGTGTGAAGCATGTATAAGGCCCATGGCTTTGAGCACCGAGGCAGCCACCAACATGTGAAGAAAGCTCTGCTCTTCCTCTCACTATCTCTGCTGCATGCAAACATGTGTGCACGTCCTTTTGCACATGCACTCTCGCGTATATGCAGCACACACAAACATAGTCACCCACTCTGGCATCACATTCCTTGACATGTCAGAGCCCTCCCAGGGGGTCTTCACAGAGCGTTATAGCTTTGAAGGGGCTGGAGGGATTCAGCATGAACATCCACAATATGTTTTTGGGGATAGTCCCAGTTTGGCTTAATTTCATCTCTTCGTAGCTTTCTGTTTTTTTCATGTAGTTGGGGAATGGTTCTCAGACACGGAACACTAGTTATGTTGGCAATTATGTTAATGGAATGCCATTAGGCCATGATTGTGTATGAGCAAATGGGGAGAGAGGGCACGTTTTCAGAGACCCGAGTCAATGTCTGTGTGATCCATTTCTAGGAGAAGATTTGCCACAACATTTCCTACATCTATGTCTCTTTTCACAAGTAGATCTTTCCCATTCATAAGCAGTATGGCAAATCATGGCCATCATTTCAGGGGTTGTATCATATCAGGCTATTTGTATAGTGCAATGATGTACTCAACATGATTTCTTTTTTCTGACAGCTCTGAAAAGAAATCTGAATAGAGAGAAAGAAACCATCTGTCATCACCATCACTAATAGTACTGATAGCACGGCCGCTATCAAGGCATCTTCTAGGTGGAAATCATCCCCATTACCAAGCATCAAGGCTGCTTCCTGCTTCCTGATGCTCCTCTGCTACAGATAGGCATCCTCACACACAAACACACTCCACACTCTTCATTTCACAGGATCTGCAAATATCTATTTTGATGCATCCCATTTTTCTGATGTACAAGCTGTTGTTTTATCAGTAATTTTCACTGCTAAAATTGTAGAGGAGAAGCATGTAGTAAAGGTCTGTTTTTCGTTGGGCTTGACTCAAAGCAGAGAGCTCCTTTGGCATTTGTGATGTGTCGTCAGCGCGCTGATGTTATTGATCCAGGACCTTCCGAATTCGTTAGGAGAACCAGCCCAACTGCACTGCATCTTTATTTATGTTGCTGCCCCCTCCCAGCCTGCCTCTTTCTCTCTCTCTCTCTCTCTCTCTCTCTCTCTCTCTCTCTCCCTCCCTCCTTCTCCCTCTCCCTCCCTCTCTGTCTGCCTCTGCCTTCCTTTTTCATCCTCCATGCATTATTCTTTTATTATTCTTTTACAGCTGCCTTATCGGCTGCATTTTGGTGAGGATAAGACCTGTCATCTTTGGGTCTTGTCTGGGAGATGATGGGAGACTTCAAGGGGGAGGGGGTAGGAGGTGGAAGGGGGAGGAGGTGGGTGGGTGTAAAGAATGNAGACTTCAAGGGGGAGGGGGTAGGAGGTGGAAGGGGGAGGAGGTGGGTGGGTGTAAAGAATGCCTGCTGTCCCCCTTTTTTCCCAGTCTGCTTTACCTTGCTCTCTCTCTTTCACTCTCGCTCTCTCTGTCTCCCTTTGTAATGAGAATCTCTCTCTAATTGAGGGAGCAGCAGTGAGCTGGCCGAGGGCGGCAGGGTTAGATTGTGATACTGGCTACGTGACCGTTATGCTGATAGAGGTGGCAGATCAATAATTTAGGCCCTGACCTTAATGGTGGTGTTAAAACGCTCATTCCTCTGGAGTCTAGAGGCCTTAAAGGTGCAGAGTTGGATAAAGCCAAGGAGCTTGCTTGATCTGGAGGTGGAGTGGGGGATGGTGGGAAACAGATAAGAGGAGAGGTGGAGAGAGAGAGAATGTATTTGCAGTCAAACCCTCAGTCTGTGAAAGGAGGGATCATGAGTGATGTTTTCCCTGCTTCTACATTCAGATACTCACATTGTCACCAACATTCATCCTCTTAGTGTCTATATGAATGCCAAAAGCTTTTTCTTGCCTGCATTTGGTATCTGGTTGTAATCCGTTTTCATAAGAAATCCTCCACCCATTCTGATGGATCCTCAGAATGCATCATGGGCAGCCCAGACACCAGAAGTGAACAAAGAGTGCGGTAATGAGTGGGTTTAATCTGGTTCTGGGCTTGTCTTCGGCTCCTAGCTTGAGGCCATGCACATTGAGTTTTCGGACAGCCATCGATTTGATTCTGAGGGACATTAACGTCATGGCCTCTCTCTCTGAATCCTTAAGCCTGAACTCATTCCCTGCTGGCAGGATGCGACCATCTCAGCTCCTCCCCACCCACCCACCCTTAGGGAATGATATATTAGATATAACCAATTCAATTTTATGCAGCCAGGACAGACGCCCTGGGGACATAAACACACACATTTTTAATACACTCCTCACCAGGAAGCCCAATGCGCCAGAGCCTGCGGCTGCCCTGGGTCTCCTCTCACACTCAATTATTAATGTAACGGCCGTAGTGGCTTAATTAAATAATAAAGACAAGCTCACTGCAAAGGAATGGACCAAGGATGAAGGGAAGTGTCTCATTTTACATGTATGAGAATGCTGTAAATATGTGGTATTGGTGATGCAATACCTTTACATCCTCAAAGATATAGTAATTGTTGACTATGTATTATTGGCTTAATCTATGTATTGGTTCACTATTTTTCCTGATAGTTGGTTGTCTGCATGTGTATGGTATAATAATAGAAATCTAATAAATGAGGAATCATAGTGAAAGACATTAGACATAAATTGCTTTATGACAGAAGTTACTTTCCTTACATTCTTTCCAGAAACACTTTTTCAAAAATAAATCATTTGAGGGAAAGGTGTAGGCTTTTGGCTTTAAGTCTCAGTTTTGCTCATAAATCAATTGTCTTGAGAGTCAGGTCAAACAGGGAGTTGCGATACCTCAACTACATAAAAATGAATGATTTCCTCAGATTATGGATTTCTGCAACCTCAAGGGCAAGCCAGAGGAAGCACTCTGTCTACGATGTGATGAAATGTGGCGTTATCTTTTACTTTGTTTCATTAGATTCACTGGAGATTACACACTCTATCCTCAAAGACTAGATTTTCTGGCTTTCTGAGATGAGAGATCTTCTGGCCTGGGGGCAAAAATATATTTCCAGCTCCCTTCCCCATCTTATTTCTTGGTTTCATGTCTGTTTTTACTCATAATTAATTATTCAGATTCATTTTGAAATGCACGCTACATTTTGAGTGGCTTGTTCAAAGGAAAAAGCAGTTTTTTTCACTAATGGCAAGTAAGCTCCACCATTAGATTGAAAAATAGGCCCATTGTGTGCGTTGACTTGGTGGCGTACTGCAATGAAGGATTGCGACAAACTGGAGTGTTTAAATCGGCGAATTGAAATTAATGCCCTCTCAAAGCCAGGCTTGCTGACGATACATTAAAGCTAATACTCCAGTGAGGTCGAGCAAATGTTTGTTTATATACATGAAATACACTGGGAGAGAATGAAATGATTGGATTTTGCCCAAATAAACACTTATATTAAAGAGAGAGACAAAAGAAACAAATTGTAATGCAATGAGGTGTGGGTGCTTTCTGTTTGTATTGTTGTTTCTTCTTTGTTTTGACTAGACTAATCTTTTGTGACAGATTTCATTTATGGCCTAATTATTATGCGCCTTTATTTTTTCAATGCTACATTGCTTTTCCCATATACTGAATATTTCTCTCTCTCATTCATTGTTGCTACAGACACATTGAGACACTTTTAAAGGTCATGCCTCACGTCTGCCTTGTCACATCACTTATTCAGGCTGCTTTTATTTATTCATGCCACTTTTTGTTTTTAATAATTTAATGCAGTGAAATGTTTCTTTTATGCAGCTATAAAGTGCTCGCAAGGAGTGTTGACGTCTTGAAAATATGGTTATATGGCTTCTTTATATGGCTCAGACAATCCTCCATGTAAAGTGTGAGCTGTTGCTGTCAGTAGATGCTGTAATGTGTATCGATTGAAATTATCCCATACTTCCAAGGAGCTCTCAGATGCCAGGCAGAGAGGCAGAGTGTAAAGAGGCTCTTTTTGTACTTTTCTTTTTCCTTTAGAATTTACTGCCGACGGCTGAGAGTGGTATTTATTTTCCTCAGACTCTGCTCTGCTATCCTGGAGTTGGCAGAGTGATTTTGTAGAATAGAAACATTATAGACTGTTAGTGTCAAAGTGTTAAATGTGATGTATAGAGCTGGGGGTTTCAGAGGGAGAGGGCGGATGGGTTGAGGAGGAGGTGGTAAGGAGGTGAGCACTGCCAGCCATGACTGGAGCAAGGTACTCATGGGAGAGAGGAGCCATCCAGCATGTGAGGGATGGCAGGGTAATGTGGCGGGAGGTAATGGCTTTTCTCAGCCCGCCGAAACAGAGGGGAGATCATTAGGGGGCTGCCGTGCCGCACCGTGCCGTCCGTTAACCGCGACTCCTCCAGCGTCTCCTGTCAGAGCAGGGATGTGGAGACACTCATTGTGTTTGTCGACTTGCCTGCGTGTTTGATTAGTATTTTTAACCCATAGACACTGATTTTGCTCGCAGCAACACAGATTTCTCCTTACCGAGGTTTTTCCAGCTGTGGTTACGTGAAGTCAAAGTGAAGCTCTCAGCTCGACAGATGTCAGAACAAAAATCTTTTATTTCTCCTTCCATGTTATTATGTCCAGTGTGGACATGCACAATATACTTTTGTCTGTGCTGCAATTAAGGCAAAAATGTGGAGGATGGAATTAAGAGAATTGTTTGCTGAACATACATTAGATGATTTGTTGGTCAATGGGCTTATAAGAGGAAGTACAGCAGGTAAGGAAATGCTTACAACGATTGTAAGCCAATTAAACATTTACCTGTTTGAATAAATTTACTTACAGTTGCATAAATCTGGTCTGTCACTTGGAGTACACTAACATAGATTTATGCCAATTTCAGTGTTTACACAACGTTTGAAAAAATTAACATTGCTTTAATATGAGTACAGTCAAAGTTTTAATGAGCATGTAAATCGTGATGATTTTGTGTAGATGCAGTTAGGTGACAAACAATAGGTACAGTGTCTTGGACTTAAGGTGATTAAAAAGTCACTTCGTCTTTATTTTTGTCAAGGTTATATTGGACTATGTGATCTGTTAAAGTGGTTAATTAAAAATTGATCACTGCAATAGACATACAAAATAATACAAACTCTAGTCTCAATTAGAAAGAGAATGTGACTTCAAAACTTCCAGAAAAAATGTTTTCAGATCTCAAAGTGACTGTTTATGGCAGTTTACAAATTATTACTGCAGTCAAGATAAATTTTCTGTCAATAAATATAAAACATATTCGAACTTTATGGTTAAAAATATTCAATTTTTAATCGAAACAGAAAGTGTTTTGAGGTGAAAAGCTCATGTAACAGACTCGAGACAACAGTGTGGGTGAATGCTTGGAATCCATATGGATGAATCAGAAAACCTGAATTGTGGGGAAGAAAGTGATGGCCTGCTTTTTGTGACCTGCGTTAGAAATAAAAGGTGGGCTTTGTGCATCAGTGAAGAATTCTCAAAACCGGTTAACAGCACTTTGAGCTGTCGGTTTTTTGCCCCGGTGAGCCTCCAGTCCTGCGTGACAGAGAAGATTGGACGTCATTAAGGCCTACACTCTTTCTGCTGTCTGGGAGTGTGTGAAATGGGTTCTGCTGCTGCCAAATGCACCGACTGTTATTGTGTATCTCCATTGTTCGGCTGAAATCTCAAAGCAGGGCTCATAGTGCCGAGACGCAGTGCTGCATATTCATCTCCAAGTGTCGTTTACATACATTACATCGCTTTTCCAGATGTTTCTGGATTTTGGCTGGTCGATAAGTCACATCTCCACCAAGAAGATTCTCCTTGTGTCTCTGTCAGGTCTGATTCAAACTGTATGGGAAAAGGGCTGTGAGAAATATGATCACTCCTGTAAACTAGACCAATTACTCCCCATTGACAACCTTCAAAGCCCATTTTTACTGGCCGATTCAGTCAAATAAAACTTTATTGCACAAGCGGAAAGGGACGCTGTCATTTTTGCATAGCTTTTCCAAGTCTAGCGTTTATATGATCCTTGTTATTACACCTCTGTGACATTTAAACTTTATTGAACAAGACTTTAAAATCTGTAGGCAGTATATAAAGATTGAAGAATTTATTTCTTTCAGATGGGGTGAGTGAGTGTCTCCAATAGCTGAAACCTGACTGGAACTGTCTGACATGGATTCGATGGATGAAATCCATTATTAAAGAAAGTGTTTTCCTACAATAGATGCCTGCGTTTCTCTTGGTTGCTTATCTTTATATATATATATATATATATATATTNTTTTTTTTTTTTTTTTTTTTTTTTTTTTGTTTTGTTTTTTTGGCGCCTTAAACATATTTTATGTATTTTTAAGGTGATGCAGGGATGCCAAGGTTTAGCTTTATGGTGCTTTATTTGACGCCACAGGCATCCCAGACAGAGAGAGAGACCAAAGGAGAAATGGGAAGGCAGAGGGAGAAAGGTCCTGGGCCCCCTCCTCGGTGTAATTAAAAGGGGGTGTCTGTCAGGGGCTGCTGCTGCTTTGTGTGGCCCCATATGTTTGGGCACTGATACAGGGAGGATTATTCTGTTTGGAAGCCTGATAACAGCCTGTTTATAACCTTGGCACAGGCTGGAGCTTAATCTGGCAGCAGCACATCACTCCCTACCTCCACCCCCAAATTTCCACAGAAAACCATATTGGCTATTTTTTCTCATTTGGGGAAATAGTCATGATCCCCAAAAAACGAGTTTCACCTATATCTCCCATTTACATGCATGGATCTAAGTTTTGATATTAGGTTAAATGTTTACTTGTTTAACTGTCAATTTGATGGGGAGTACAGTGTCAGGATAATTCAGATTGTGAATGTTAACAGGTGAAAAAATTTGTCCATTTTTGCTATTTTTGCTGCTCAGCTCTCTGTACATGTGGTGCATATATTTTCTCTGCTAAATGTATTCCTCTTCTCTCTCAGGATTTCATTTTTGTTGAGGTGTATGGAATCAGTTCTACGTTCACCTTTTCTTTTCTCAGACTTCCGCTTACCTTTTCTTGCAAATTTCTCTTTTTTTTATTCCGCTGCCTGATTAGTTAATTCTTTTGTTCTTGCAGTCTATTGCCATCCTATTGTCTTTCACATGACTGAGTGAGTCATGATTTTAATTCTGCTACTGCAAAATCCTTTGTGATTTTAAGTCCTTTGTGCTTTAAAAAAATAATAATAAAACAGCTCCAAATTGTTTCTTTTGAATAACTAAATTATGCCTTTCTTTGACTAATTGCTACAAGATTGATTTTATAAAATTGACTGAACAGTCAGGTGCAGAAAAATTAACAATAGCTCTCCAGGATGGAGACCATATTCTTAAAGCACTTAAAAAGCCTGCTGATATATGCGAGATCAAGAACTTTTAAATCTGACTTATATTGTATTGTCATATTAACATGACTCTAATAATATAACTGACACTTGTACTTTTGTGATATTTCAATCAGGCTGTTTCCACTGAAACTCAACTCCCAGTCTGTGTCCAAAATCACATCATTCTCTGCTTTAAATGTTCATGTTAACAGGAGCGTTCCAACCTTGCTGATGAGTTTCCCTTGCGCTGAATAAAAGTCACTCTCCGTAATGCGCTGCTCTATAGCAAGAACTCTTAACCAGCACACTGCAGAGAGACAGGGAGAGCTCAGAGTGGCAGGCAAAGAGAACTGTCAACCTGTCACATTTCTCCCTCCTCTTCCCCCTGATAAATTAAAGTTACACAGTGTGCGTGTTGTAGCAGCGGAAAGGCTGTGCAGAAAGCCTGGCTCCTCAGGTCTCAGGAGATAGCTGGCAACTAGGTCAGACTGATAATGTAATCCGCTGACTGGATCCTCAACCCACTACATCCAGAGAGAGAAGCATGACAGGAAAAAACACAAATACAGGAGGAAAACAGTTGCACTTTCTGTTAATTGAGTTTGTAGCGCACTAATGTCCACACAATCTTTTGTTAAGATCTGTGAAACCACAGATAACGTACATCTATTTTTCTGTCTCTCTCCGACGGCACACGTGCTTATTCTAAAAGTGTAATCCATGTCAATATACCTCACACTCCTCAAGGGGGAATCTTATTTACACAGATTCCTTTTTACATGTTATCTTTGCAACACATACTGCACTGCACATCCATGACAAAATAGTATCATGCTAGTCCGCAGGGAGAGAGTGACAAGAATAAGTTCCTGCATCAGCAAAGTGCATTTTCATTCCCATGCAGTATTCCAGAGAGGCTCCGTGGGCCCACTGTGACAACTCTGCCTCCCTGCAGGTGTGGAAATGAAACAGAGCCTATAAATAGCCCAGGCAGCTGGGAGTAGAGCACTGTCGAGCAGGGGGGGAGGTAGGGAGGGGTGGGGGNACTGCTTTCTCACCCAGGGGGCCGGGAGGGAGGCGAGTCTGTGAAGCTGCATTTCGATCCAGCGAGGGAAGTGGAAAATTTCAACTGTTCCTAAAAATGCGATGAAGCAGCATTATCATAGCAAGCACGGCTAAATTAACTACAATGTTGTGGCGAGTCTTTACACGTGGGCTTGATTAGGTGGCAGAGATTTTCTGAAAGGATCCTTGACTACCTGCCCAATGCTTTTTAAACATAGCTGCTTAAGTAGAGTTTCCAATGTTACAAAGGTGAAGAAAGACATGTTGGTATATAGGAGTAAAAATAATTTCTTCTACAGTTGGAGCAACACATAGGTGCATTAACTACTTGCATGTCCTCTCTCTGCTTCCTCTGTCATCACCACCATTGTTGTTCTGTGTTGTGGCTCTGACCATTCTGCGCCAGAACCAGCAATGAGGACCATAAAAAGAACTCTAGTTTTTAAGGACTATACTAGAATGGATGCAGTATTCTAGATGGGTTCTTTCGATTTGGTATTTTGAAGTATGAAGTGTGATGATTGTTCCATGTTGTGCATTAAAAGACAACAGTCTTTAGTATCACTGCCATTTGCTGCTCACACCCAAGGGTCTCCATGGTATTGGTGTCCTTCCTCACATCTGAAGGTAGTGTCTTTACTCTTTAAAATCAGCTTCAGCTTTTAGGGCCAAATATGTTTCTTTAATTCCCAAAGGATGAGTTGAAATGCTTTTCGTGTAAATGATGTCCAGCACTAACACAAGTGTTTAATTCTTTAGTGCTATGCTTTTTGTAGCCAGAGGCAAAAGGACACATTGCCATCAAAAACACATACCCTGTACTTTCCCACTCCACTTTGCTCACTCATACACACACATTTCACTGCTGATTGACAGAAGGAGCTCCCTCTGACCCAGTATTCTGCTACAGTGGGACGATCCCAAAGGCCTGTGATTAATGACTAGGCTTTATCCACTTGTGGTGTGATACACCTGCCAGCCAGGCCACTTAGACTGCCTGGACCACTACCTCTGCTGTAAACCACTTTCTGTCTCTCNCCTGCCAGCCAGGCCACTTAGACTGCCTGGACCACTACCTCTGCTGTAAACCACTTTCTGTCTCTCTGCCTGCAGGCATGGAATTGTCATATTCATTGTTACAGCTCTAAACCTTTGTTCTAAGTTGACATCCCCCCCNACACACACAACCAACCAACACCACACTCCATGCATTCACACACCCACAAGCGCACACACATCGCTCCTCTTTGGATCCATGCAACTAATTATTGTGATTAGGCTGATCTGTCTTTCTCTTCACGGCTTCTGCTTTTGGTTCCAGACCTGAGGACAAATTCTTGAATTCGTCCTCAGGTCTGGAGGACGAATTAAAAATCATTAAAAATCATTCTCATTGGTGTAATTTCATATACAGTAACTTATTCCTATGCTATAAATAAAAGACATGGAATATCAGCTGGAATCAAATAGCTTTTGCCTTAGTTGAATATGGCTCTGCTGCTTCTCATAGCCGACGCCACTCAAATTGTATTTGCGTCATCTTTTCTGCTTAGACATGGAGGCGTAGAAAAGCACCCTCATTTGCCTTTAAGTACCCTATTGGGATTATGCAAACTTTGTGGCACTCATTTTTTATCCAAAATAAATTGCGTTCCAGCCATAAATTGCGTTCCAGCCGTAAATGTTCCAGACATTTACAGTCATTTACAAGTGCTTGTTTGTTGACCAAGGAGTGTATGAAGTGGAGCTGGCCTCGCTAATGGACAGTGATCCCTCACATTGTTTGACTCCTTTAACAACTAGGGGCAGAGTTAGCGTCACAAGTCATTGTACAACAGGCTTAGTAAAACAGTAAACCTCACAGGGATTTTCATAGTTGTGAGAGTGTCCAAACAAACTGGACACGCTGCAAAACAGAGCCAGTTTGACTTATTCTGCCTGGATGGGAGGTTCCCTGATAAATAAAGAGAGACAATATTGCCTGCTGGAGCAACTCACAAGATACAATATTAATGGCACCTCAGCCCCTGTTAAACAGTTGGCGTCCTCAGTTGACCTGCTAGCTTTTACACTGCAATTCTGGGCTGGTGTGATTATTTTAAAGACCAATAGATAAATGGTGAATAACTTTCTTTTCAAAAATTCACTGCAGTAGATTTCCACTTTCAAGTAGAGGCGTCATCCTCTGGAACTACCACACATAAGGTATATTGATATTTTTTGGCTGTACCATGGCAGGGCAGGTTTGTCATGGGACAACAAAAATATCCTTTGTAGTTCTAAGGATGTGGGATCCAAACTCATGGGGGCCTTCAGGGCTTCTGCTGTATGACAGCTAAGCTATGAGCTCAGCTAGTGAGATTGCCAGTGATCTAACCCATAAAATCACTCAGAGTTGCTCTCTAAAATGGGAGCCTAAAGCGTTGCAGCTCAGTCGGAGTAGCAGCAATAAACCAACCAAGTGTCCTGTGCCGTTAAAAAGAAAAAAAAATCAGCATTTACCAACATTACCTGTCAATTCAGAATGTTCATTTGGGTCTTTACATTCTGATTTAAAATTTGGCATTACTCTTCTTTGGCATTAGATGCCAGACACGTGCTTAGTTTGTATTGTGCCTATATATAGAAAAGACAATAGGATCATACGTATATCAAGGAAAAGCACTGGCATATAGCTAATATCATTATCATGCCATTTCAGTGCACTCACCGACCACTTGGGCTTTATGGAGAGCACCATTGTCATGGAAGCTATTGCTCCCTGTGGAGATGAAGTGCATCATGGGATAATCTATCATTATTTTAATAGTATTGGATAGTACAGAATTAACCATGCAGTTCTGAATGGACTCTGTACAGAATCATAATAATAATGTAACCTCTCTGGACCTCTCTGTGCATATGATAGTTTTTTGGTCTCTTTTTCCTCTATATTTTGTTAATAGTGGCTGCAGTTGTTTTCTTCCAGAAAGCCGAACTACAAAGCCATTTCTCATTCTAGCAAGGTTGTGTTAAAATGCATGTTCGCATGTTGTTGAGTGAAGCAGAGCATGACGAAGCAGAACCACAAGCACTATTGTCTATCAGTGGCCATATGGTAGGTGTCCTTGACTTGGTAGCTTAAGGGAGCTTTTCTCCCTGAGATAAAAGTACTTTGTTTGCCCTCTCTCTTGGCTAGACCCTGCCCCATTGCCCAAGTCTCAGCACAGCATAACACAGGTCCCACAAAACTGCCCAGACCAGTAACAATGACCCAGACATCACAGGTAGCCCCAACTTATTGCAGTCACACCAGCTCAGCATCTCCCCCTTGTCAAAAAGCCTGCCCTCACTTGTCTGTCCCTGTTCTGTGCCTCCAGATGTGGCTTAATTTACTGCGACTCTGCTAATTGCTGTAATTAAGGATTAATTACTGTTAATTACCTTTGCATAAACTCATCACCAGTCAAAGAGCGGAGCCTTATGAAATGTGCCATGCACAGGAACACACACACCACGGGGACTTCAGGAAGAGTGCATTGCTGGACCTCCTGTTTCATGTCTTGTCCTGTTGCATAGGGGGGAGCTCGTAGGGCAACAGTTAGGGCAGTGTGTTAACTGTCATGGACCATCTCCTCCTGGCTCTGAATACTCTGCACACACACCCNCCCCCCACCAACTGTTGTCTGGGACCTCATCACTGCACTGGCTGTTATTTGATTGGAGGCTGGCATTTATTTGTGGAAAATGTGGATGACAAAGAATGACAAATTTGTATGGCTGCAAGAAATATTATATGGACTTCACAATTCTGCCATGATTTTTCTAAAAATTTATATTGTTCCAGCTTAATTACTGGTATCACTACTGGTGCTTTGACTTCCGCATCAATTCCTTTAGCGACTGCCTTACTCACATTTCCACTGCACTTCAAGTACTGTGAAGATTATGGAAACTAGAGCAAGTACCTGAAGTGCAGCAGTCGCATAATTTCTAACACAAGCACACATTTTACCTCCTGGAAGCAATTCCTTGTCCTGGGGAGCCATGCTACTGTCTAATGTCTCCAACACACACACATTGCCAAGTCTCTCATACAGATGTTGAATAGCATCCGTTGTGTTTTACAACTTGCTCTGTCTAAGTCGCGTTGGTTATTGTGATCGCTGATTGTTTGTAGTCTTGTTTTATTTTTGAATTTTTTTTTCTCAGCACTGCTTTGCTTTCTGAGTAATTCCCGGTTTGTGATAAACATAGCGAGATCTTTATTTTCACTGTATATATATAAAAAAAACCAAAAAAAAAAACAAACAAGCTAGGCATTATTATTTTAAAATGGTGGTTGTCCACCTGGGGAAGCTTGCATCGCACCAATCAGCGATGTTGGCTCCACCATGACAGAGTACCTAATCTGGAGTGGCTAAAAGAGTGTTCAGGAGTAGTTCTGGTGTCAAAATGGGTCCTGATTCTTTGGTGTGAAAAGAAGGAAAGTTCTTAAGTTCCTGAAAATAATTTTATGTGATGCTAAAGATGCCACTTCTGCTTCGGCATCGTAACTAGATACTGAATAACACAGTGAATTTTTTGAGTTTTGTTAGCTTTTGATAGACAGCCTAACAAATACACTAAACACTCTTTCAGAACCTTAATCTCCCAAACTCTATCAAACAGTTAGTATGATCAGTCATGTCTTTGTGTTGTTGTATGTTTTCATGTGGATGTGAGCCCTGGGGTGCTCTCCATAGAGATGTCTTTGTCTCCCTGTGAGCAGCCTGACTGTGCTGCTTGCTGCTCCACAAGCTCGTGACTTCTGCTCAGCTATTCAGCCACTGTGGTTTCCAGTGCAGCCTGGAGCTGCTGAGCAGGAGTTTGAGTCAATCAAGAAGATGTATATTTTAGGACACCTTAAGAAAGACTGACAGCCAGGGGGCTAATGTATTGCCTATTTTGAATAATGAATTATTTTAATGAAGGCTTTTAAATGGGATTGCTGTGCGTTGGTGGCAGGGCGGTCCTCTGAATGGTCTTCTCCTCTGGCGCTGGCTGCCTCATTATCAGGCCAGCCCCTCAGGCCTCAAACTGGCCTGCTTAAGCCTCAGATGATGACGATAATTACCGTTATTAGGAGTAGCTGCAGGGGGAACTTGTTCTGTAAAACACCAAGCTGAGTTCTTGCCTCGCTTGCCGGCGTCACTATACTGCAGCATGAGAAACATCCGATCGCCAGTGGAGGAAGCCAGAGACGGAGAGAGACAGAGGGAGGAAAAAAAAAATGGAGGGGATGAGGGGAGCGGCCACCAAATCCACCTAATGTGACGCCTGTCAGCTCGTCTCCCACCAGCTGTCACCTCCCAAATGCACTGGGGTTCATTTTTTTAATTGACACCTCGCTTTCCTATTCCATTTCTATTTTTCGCCTTTCATTCTCCCTCCATCACTCTCTCCCTCCTTGCCTGTACCATACACATCTCCTCATCTCTCTCTGTCCCTCCAGTATTTCTTTGGTGTTTTTCCTTGTCCTTGCTATCCCCCATCCCCCCACCCAGTATCAGATACAACACTTCAGCTCTGCCCCCTTCTGCACATGATACTCGAGATGGCTGATAAAACATAAAGCTGTTTTAGAGGTGCTTTATGACTATGCCCTTGTGTACTGAGGCTGTACAGCTTCCCATTATGTGGTGATGGAGAGAACATTTTGGACCTAAGAAAGTTTCCCATGAGCTCATGGATAGACCACAAATCTAGCTTTTAACTTACAGTACAGAGCATTTTAAGACTATTTGAGGATATAACAGCAGTTTTTCGTGGCATAGACTGTATTGCATCCTATGATTAGTAATTTCATAAGATTATCCTTCCCTAATTAAAGTTTAGATTCAATTTAGGCCGCAGTAGGAAGCAGAAATTACCACATATAGAGTAAATTGGTTATAATGTAACATAATATTCATTTAGTGTTCCCAGTAATGATAATAGCATTGCTTAGCACTGTAGTTTACCTCGACTGTGTGGGTCAGTATGAAAAATAGCAGAGTGCTGCGTCTTATGCAGGCTGTTTATTGAGCTTCTATCACATGCAGATGAGAGCAGGATGAACTCCTTCAAGGAACGGGGAGGGAGGATTTGTATTAGTGATACTTGTCATGTCTGTTGTAAATCACGCTGCTTTTTTTTCAGGTTCCTATGTTGTTGTTGTTTCGTCCCAGAATGCTGTGTGGCAGGGATGAATGGTGGTGATGTTACATTATCATGTGGCTGTCGCTTTCACTCCTGCTGACTGGTCTGTGACAGGCCCACACACACACACACACACACACACAAACACACACAAACACACACACACACACACACACACACACGGTTGTGTCAGGAACAGGCCTGATTTATTAACTGCTGAAACCCTAGATGACGTGAGCCACACAATCAATAGAGTACAGCCACTGCCTGGCCCTCTATGGGCCATGTGACATGGACAAGAGTTAAGCAAGGAGGGACACACACACACACACACACACACACACACACACACACACACAGAGTACAGTGCTGTGGAGTGTATTGCATTACTGTATTGATGGGAAATGGATCCAGTCCAGGGTGGCTGCTAGCTGCCAGTCAGAGGCAAGGAGGGTAAACTTTCATCATGGCTGTCAGGAACATCACTGCTGCCTTGTTTGACCATACATCTTCCTAATTTTGACAGAATACTTCAACATCATTAATTAAACATGTTTTCATTTAAAAGCACTCGCAGGGCGCCAGGCTGGGTGCTCAGGGTAGTCTGCCAATGTGCATAGTTGTGTATTTTTCCTCTGTATGTGTTTATGTGGCTGAGTGTGTGCATGCCTATATGAGTGCTTAGGTCCGTGCACAAAATATGTGTGTGTTTGTACGTGTGTGCATCTCAGTTTTCCCTGTATGAGTGGGTGGCTTAATCGTCATGTTTATTTACACTCCTGTTGCCTACAAACAGCAGGCAGTACAGTGATGGGTATGAGCCAGCTCTTAAGGAAGTAAAACAGCAAAATTAATTTGGTCAATAACAAAAACAAAGGCTTGTTCTTAGATTTCTATTTATTACTCATGGAATGACTTGAGTAAAGTTTATGATACATATTAATTTTTTTATGCGTTGCCTTTTTGGGTTTACTGCCCTACATCTCGGTGAAAGAATTATACAAGGATAAAGGCAGAGAAGGAAGAAGAGAGGGAGAGAGGATGTGAGGGAGAGGGGAATTGTGTCCTCTCATTGTTCAATTAAGTCTGTCGGTAATGATCAAGATGAGATGATGGCCTTTTTCCTTTTATAGTTACCAATCTGTGACTGTCCGTGTGATTAGGGAATTGAAGAGCAATATGGACTTCATAGTTTTCTTGCCACAATAGACTAGAAAGTGTGTATAAAAGGCTCTTAGTGTTAGGAGTGGAGCATGAAATGTGTTGTGACTGTGGGCTACTTCTTTCTGTCAGGTGATTATGTTATGTTATATTATGGTTCACAATGAGCAATCTGAGTGTCACTGAGGTCTAATCGATTTCATTGCTATTACTGAACAGAAATAAATAAAGCTGATGGCTGTGGTTAGGGTAATTATGCCACAGCACAGTGAATTGTTTGATTTTCCTTATTAATTGTATTTATTTAATCCATTTCATGCTTTTAGTTGTGCACTGGGGGACTTGGAGGGAATGAATAAATCACTCTTAGGCTCATTAGATTCCCCCTCTGGTTGGGATGTGCCACTATTTTGTCAGAATCAAATTGGCGAGTGCTATAATTTCCCGCTGGTATGATTCACATGAAAAATATCCACAGATTCATTTGGCACACGCCCTACCAACACACTCATAATGTGCACACACAAGTCAGACATGCATGCACACGTCTGCTCCCCATCTGAACTCCTGACCTTTTCCAGCCGTCTGATAGCCATTGACATTTGCCTCTTGAGCTGAGCTTGCTCACGTGCTTGAGCTGATGTGAAAGGATGATGGTATTGCTGGAGGAGGAAAAAGCGAGGAAAAAAGAAGGNGTGAAAAGACAAGGCAAAAGGACCATAGAAAACAAGCTTGCCATGTAGCCCGTGGAATCTATCTGGACCCCAACTCACTAGAAAGGTTACAGGGTGACTCAGCCTTACGTCCTAATTACAAAAGAGCTGCTTCTATGGCTGTAGTCTGTGGGCTACAATATGGCCCAGTGCTCATCCCCTGACGCTGCCTTCCAAACCATTATTTACCCTCACTGTCTGCAGACACATGCAGTATTACATAGCAAACATGTAATATTTTGTCATATGCATAGAATAAAGTGAATATAAAAGATATGATGGCAGTCTGAGCTTCTCTTTGTCCTTGAAGACAGTGGAGGGCTGCACCTGGTTGACTGTTTTCAGCACCTCTGAGAAAAGCAGGACACTCTGCTCCTTTACAGAGGGAGCCTTCTAGTGGCAGACAGAGGCACAACAAAAGAACTGATGCTCCAAAATCACAATATGAAGTGAAAAACCTGTACATCATTGATTAACAAAGTTTGATCTCACTTAAAAAAGCAATCATTCCAATATTTCTTTTTGTGTAAGCTGAATCTTTGCAGAATGCATGCACATTTTTGTTTGTGTATTAAAATATAATATAATATTATATATATATATATCTATATATCTATATCTATACACACACACACACACACACACACACACACACACGTATATATATATATAGGGCCAATATGATGTTTATGTTGTGGTTGCCAGCCATTACTGTCTTTACACTTCACCCTCCACATTATGGGAGCTGAGCATGAGTAGGGAGCTGAGCGGCTTGTAGGTGTATCTATCTTACCCAAACAAGTGTGCAAACAGAGCTCAATGTCACTGATAAAGCCATGCTACATCAGTCTTGCTAAATGGAGATGACAATATTGTGAATACTGCACTTTCAGTGTTTCAGGTCTGGCAGTGGAACATTGGGTTGATAGTATTTCTACAGTATGGACTGGGTGCTAAAATACCATAAATTTTGAACTTTATTATTCAGTGATATTTTTATAAGAGCTGGGATCAGATTTTCAACTTTTTTTTTTTTTTAGCCTCATTTAGGTATGAAAGTATTTGATTGGAATATTCTAATCTCCTTAAATGGGATTCCATTATTACTTTATCATCTTTATTTGATAAAATAATGATATGACATTCATACAATAACGTTTTAGTTTACTTTTCCTTTAAGATAACATCTGACAGTTAATTTAGCCATTAGCCAGAAACTAAACATCACAGTCTGAACATAAGGAGACCAATGAAAAATGAACTCTGGTGGAAGGCAGTGTTAATTATTTACATGAAATGATCATCAAAATCGATGAAATGATAGTTTTATGTTCTTGCAGAGCTGCCAGATTCTGTGCGGCTGCAAGTTTTTATGGCACAGACTTGAAGTATTAAAATGATGGCCATATTTTAAAGAACGCACATGGCAGACTGGAGCAGGAGAAATCATTAAAACTGTGTTAGTGATAGTAAAAAGCTTCTGCTGTACTGTTGAGTCGTTTGGTTTAGTAATATTGAACACAAATAAATGTTTAGCATCATTGTTTTCACACTGTCTTCTTTTGTCCTCCACAGTGCTCAGTATCCGTGGTGCCCAAGAGGAGGAGCCTCCAGATCCCCAGCTTATGCGACTGGACAACATGCTGCTGGCAGAGGGCGTGGCTGGGCCCGAGAAAGGAGGTGGATCAGCAGCTGCAGCAGCTGCGGCAGCCGCCACTGGCGGTATCAGTGCCGACAACTCAGCAGAACACTCCGACTACCGGGCCAAGCTGTCTCAGATCCGACAAATTTACCACACAGAGCTGGAGAAGTATGAACAGGTGGGTTTGGGTCCTTGTTTAGACTGGTCCTCCTGCCATGCCAATACACATCTATATGTGATTTTATTTTAAATCACTGTATTTTATAAGTCAGTGCAAAAGTGTATTGGTAGGAACCATCATATTTTTCCCTGTATACGAGATGTTCTGGACAGGAAAGCCTTAATTCAAGCTCCTATGATTAGAAGTATCGTTTCTGTTGTCCATGAGCAAGAGACTGCCTGAATCTCATTTGTGAGTGTTTTATGTTCTTCACAGTTCACACTCTGGGGAGTCCTAGTATCTCAATGTGTTACTGCTTTTGGAGTGATGGTCCATTTAATTTTCTCACTGTGGGAAGTTCATATGAATCTGATATCTTTTTCAATTTTGTCATCTGAATTTCCATTTTTTTTTTTTTTTTNATTTTTTTTTTTTTTTGCAGTCTGACTATGTAAAACAGCTTAAAATGTTGACTGTTATTGGCTGAAGATAACAGTGAAGGTGAATATAGATAATTTTACTAACACAAACACATGTCTTGACTGATTCTTTCTTGGCAGCAGAGGTTGTAGTGGCGAAGACATGACCCTCAGACCTTCATATCACTTCACTCTCCTTCCAAATCAAATACAAAATACATTGTACACACCCAGAGTGAAGTGTTGTGGTTACACACTCCTAAAATGAGATTCAGCTACTCAATTCATATCACTTCCAGGGGCAGTGTTCAATAGCTGACTCTGACCTCTGACCAGCCCCTGTGGAAGGGGGAAAACTGGGAAAATGTTATATTCTGGAATAATAGGCTTGAACAATGCAATGAATAAAACAAGAAAAATAAGAAAAACAACTTAAGGGCCTGGTTTGTTTTGTAACCTCACAGCCAGAAAGCCTTGGAATCAAATCTTGGCATGGGATGGTTTTGTGGGAGTTTTACATATTCAACTGAAGTGCAAAGACGCACAGCTGAGGTGAATTAAAATCTCTAAATCGCCCACAATTTCAATAAAAGAGAGAGTGAGTGTATCAGTGTGTCATTATGATTGACTGGTGATGTGTTCAGGGCACTTGAGTGTCCTTTGGCCAGTGATATAGACTCTCTCTCCCAGCTGTGACTCTGAATAGGACTAGTATTCTGGTTTCGTCGATGGATGAAATCTTTTCCTTTAGAATTTTTAACTATATGTAATAATCTGTCACGGGCCAATTCACGACAAGCCAAGCTTTCAGAGATGTTCTCTTCAGCAGGAAAGCAACCATTATATCAGTCACACACCAGCTCTTTTCCAAAGACTGTAACGTCTTGTCATTCCCACTGAAGTCAAAGCATTCTGGGTTTGTCATCTTCTCCAAGGAAGGCTAGTCATTGCTAACTGTCACAGTCAATATACACCTGAGCATTTTTGTGTCGCCACGCTACATACACCTTGCGCGTATATGAGTGAGTAGTGTCTGGCATGTGTGTGCAAGCAGAACGGCTGCTCCGTGCATCACTTTGACTGACGTAACCCTGGTGTTGACAAGCAACAGACACCTTGACTCTGAATGCAGTCATATCCAGTGACTGATTCAGACGGAAAGAGAATGAAGTAGACTGAAAGATGGAGTGAAAAGAAAAGAGAGACAGTTTAAACCTCTTGAACGTGAACGGGACTGAAAGCCTGCTGTCATTTTAGATTTCTCTTCACTTGTCACATTTTCTCTTCCATTGAAGAAAAGTCTTTTAATATTCAGAGCACTCTGAGTCTTACTGCCTCCATTGCATGACTTAACTGCCACGTTTGTTTGCCATGAAACATTGCACTATTGCTTTAATCTAGACTCTTCTTATTACTACTTACACTACTTCTATAATACTGTCAGCCATGTTTCTACAAGGCCTAAGTCTACCATCAAAGGTGCAGCCTCTCCAGAATCCAATTTCATCTTTTTGTTCTGTCTGACGCTGTCGAGATTTTATGGTAGTTATTCGTTTTATGAATCCTGTCTGTCTGTGCATCCAGGCGTGCAATGAGTTCACCACCCATGTGATGAACCTGCTGAGGGAGCAGTCTCGAACACGACCCATCTCGCCCAAAGAGATTGAGCGCATGGTCAGCATCATCCACCGCAAGTTCAGCTCCATTCAGATGCAGCTGAAACAGAGCACCTGCGAGGCTGTCATGATCCTGCGCTCACGTTTTCTCGATGCCAGGTCTGTGTGCACCCCACGTGATTGGATACAAATAAACCAGATGAAATAAAAAAGAGCAGTTTTTTCTGTTATTAAAAATACCCTTTATTCCATTGTTTAAACCATTAGAGAGGATTTTTTTTTCATTTCTCTTCTGTCTTTCCTTATTCTGCACCTTATCCAGACGAAAGAGGAGGAACTTCAACAAACAGGCGACAGAGATTCTGAACGAGTACTTTTACTCCCATCTCAGTAACCCCTATCCCAGCGAGGAGGCCAAAGAAGAGCTGGCCAAGAAGTGTAGCATCACAGTGTCACAGGTACAAGGAAAAATAGATTTGTCTACTTGGATTGTGCAATAAATCAGTCTGTCAAAAATGATCCATAAATTCTAAATCAATGGCATGCTCCTCTCTCTCTCTCTCTCTCTCTCTCTCTCTCTCTCTCTCTCTCTAAAACAAAGCTTTTTGGGCAGTTCAGGGCACATGCGTTTGTCTTACTGGATGCATTTCTGTCTGTGTGAACCTCAAGTTTTGCTTTGACAATGTTCAGCACATATGTCCTACTTTGTGGCACTCACTATAAAAACGAGGGAAAATAAAAATTTAAATTTCGTGCAAATGTGCAGTCTCTTGCGTCTCTAATATTTGCGTAGTACATGCAGAGAACCGGTTAGCAAAAATGAGAAATGTTCCAAATTTAAAAGGGGCAAAAGCCAGGTCTGTATGCAAGCCGACAAGTTAGTGCAGTCATACAAGCCAGTACATGATAAACGCCATGGAAAGCAAAATTTATTCTGTATTTTGGTTGCTTATACAGTATGCAGTGGGGTCCAAAATTCTGAGAACACATTGAAAATCTGTGATGTTTTCATGTAAATCTAGAAATAATCAGAAACTCTGACATCACAAGAAGCTCTTTGGAAAATTGTCAAATTAAGCAAATCAGGCAAATTGGCTCATCAGGTTTTGCACAAACTTGTGGAGTCCATGCCAGCTCGAGTGCATGTCATTAAAAGGCAAAATGGGGACACAGAAAAATACTAGGATATTCTGAAATTCATGTACATTTTTCAAAGATTCAAATTTGCACTCAAATTGTTTAGATAGTATTATCATTTGTAATGAAAAATCTTGTGTTAAATTCAACAAGAATGCAAAATAGAAGCATTTACACAATGGTCTCAGAGTTTTGGACTCCACTGTATATTATTTTAATTTATTATAATTTAGCTATCTTGTCATCTGTGCTTTTAACAGGTATCAAACTGGTTTGGGAACAAAAGGATCCGATACAAGAAAAACATTGGCAAGTTTCAAGAAGAGGCCAACATGTATGCAGCAAGGACAGCAGTCAATGCAACCAGCGTGTCTGCTCACGGCAGCCAGGCAAACTCCCCATCCACTCCCAACTCAGCAGGTGAGTCTCAGACCCTGTTTAAAGGAACAATGAGGTTTTTTTATTTTTAACTCTGGTCACTGATATACCAGAGCACGTAGATGTAATAGGACAGACAAAGCTAGAGCATAATAATCCACCTGAGCCCCGACTCAAGAATTCAGTCTCTGGTGCTGTTTCATTGACTAACAGAACACCACACTCCTGCTTTACTAACCCAGTAATATGGTTTGGCTTTCTTTTTCTTCTTGTTCCTATTCTTCCTTTTCTCTCTGCATTTGCTCTCTCTCTCTCTCTCTCTCTCTCTCTCTCTCTTTCCCTCCCTCCCTCCCTCCTCTCTCTTTCTCTCTCCATCTCCTCTGTCTGTTATTGACCTCTTGGTCTTGTGGACGTTAATTTTTCCTGCCTCTTGTCCGGTTGACCTTGTGCATGCCATTAAGCTGTTCAGAGGGCAAGCTGAGTCTTTTGTCATATAGAGACTTCGCAACTGTATTGGATTAGGACCGGGTGTTGAAATCAAGTTATGCGATGGTCTCTTTACATCTGGGGAGCTCGGGTCCATTAAAGGACAAAGAGAATTCTTTGGGTCTTCCTGCAGATCGATTATTACTTCCTTAATGAAACACTAGCAGCATGGAAATTTAACAACAAAACAATCCATAAGGCTTGTTTTAACTAGACTTAAACAGTTTTATAATAACTATCCTTTACATGGTTCTTGGTTTATATTTTTTTATTACAGCTCATAGATATTTTAATGTGCACCTACTGCCCTCTTGATGATGCATGCTGCACTCCATAACTAACCCACTTAATGCACTTTTTCTTTTGCATGATCATTTTAACTCCTTTTTCTTTCCCTTTCTTCTTCCCTGTCTGCTTTTTTCTCTCTCCTTTGTAATCTTTGTCCTCCTCTCTTGCTTTCTCTCCCCTTGTCTGACTCTGTATTCTCAGGTTCTGCTGGCTCTTTTAACATGTCAAACTCCGGAGACTTGTTCATGAGTGTGCAGTCCCTCAATGGGGACTCATACCAAGGGGGGCAGGTTGGGGCCAACATACAGTCCCAGGTAGGCTCCTCTCCAAGCTTAGTGTCTGACATGATTGAAATCTCACGAGCACTCACTTGTGATAATGTTGAATCACTGCCCAGTCTGATGGTGTAAGTCAGTGATAATACACGATGAGGTGTCCTGATATATGGAAATAAGAGGAGGCAGAGGAAAGAATGGCTCGATGCAAAGCTGTTATTTTACTGGATCAGGACACGTCATTGTGTGTTAATTCACTTATATTATGGTCACAAGTAAAAAGATACTTGTGGTATTATTTTTATTATATACTGTATAATGGTGATTTTTTTAATATATAGGATATCATTTTAATTTAATTCAATTTTAACCTTTTATTTTAATTGGAGCAATTATATAACACAACAGGTGACTTAAGGGACCAAACCTGTGGTTTTGCATGTTTAAGCCCAATACACCTTGCATACATATTACATTACTGACAGTCATTTCGCAAAACATACTACTGGAATGGTAAATATTAGAATTTTTTCCCTACCTTCTGGTTTCAGTTAATTCCAGTACACTATTAAAATCAACTTGTAGAGACTTGAAACGTACTTGAGATAAACAATCCATAACATCTTTAAAAAATTTTGGCAAAATAACTTCATTTAACCATTCTAACATGGAGCTGCATAAAATAAAATGCATGTCTCCACTAGGAAATATAGGCAGCTTTTGCAGAGAAATTAAAAACAACTGTATCTGCTACATTCGGATGTGTGTGTCAGCAGGCAAAACACTGAATTTTAAGGTAGGTGTATCACATCAACATTTGATTTTGGAAGATTAAGTAATTTGTAAAACAACAGGAAAACTGAAACATACCGTTTTATGTTTTGGAAAATGATTGCCAGTAATGTAACATGTCTACGGGTAATAGTTATTGGGTTTTAAATGTGCAAAATCACTGTTATGGCCCTTTAACAGTAGCATCCACAGCAGAACAAAGTGAACATATGTTGAGACAAACAGTGCATTGTTTAGTAAGAACATATTTAGATAGAGAGACATAAAGAGACATTTACAGGGAATTGCAAGAGTTTAAATTTTGATATAATTTGCTTATAAAAAAAAAAAAAAAAAAAAAGTAAAAAAAATGTTAAAGGTCCATTTTTGACTGGAACTATATTTTTATGTCCTGATACACAATTTTGGACACCTGTGGAGCCAATCACTGATTTGTATTCTCCAAAGCCATGGTAAAAATGCATATAATGACTTGACCTAGTCAGTGAAACAGAGGTTGTACTTACCCTTAAGCTTTACTTAAATGCAGTGACCATTATCAACTTACAATCAAGTAGATACTGCAGACAGTTTTGGAAACAATGCAACACTCATCAGCACTTCTGACAAGGGTTCACATAGCTGCTGGTGCTCCCTGACCTTCCCCAGTGGACAATGATGACCCACACAGTATTGTTACCATGCTCACCATAGATTAAGGAAACGCCACCGGTGGCAATATTCTCATTTGGTGTTAGGACTTTTGGCGTCACTTCTCAATCCTTCCATCATCCCCTTCTATTCAAATTAGCTCTCCAGATGCTTTAGGTCTTTGATGAATATGCAAATGGCAACGACCCTTGTAGCACATAATGAAGTCTTCGGGGTTGTCGTTAATTATTGAAACTTGTGGTCCTTCTAAATGATTATTTTTATGAAAACATCAGAATGGCCTCACTGTCAGGGTTGTACAAGAAATAAAAACAAATAAAGAAAGCACACTATTGACCATAATGTGGCCCCTCGTGTAGTGTATTATGATGACGATGATGATAAGTGAAGATATATTTCGATACATAATCTGGCTGGGTGCTCTGCTAAAACAAAAAAAAAAAATTACAGAGATGTTTCTAGTGAATTCATGAAGAACATATGAATATGGCAAAACAGAGTAAACATTGCAAATGAAATCATTTCTCATTTTATGTACTGTAGCAAATGCTGCAGGAGAATGAGTAGGATTTTATATTTTAATGTCTGATTTTGATGTAGTATTTAGCAGTAGCTAAGGTTGTATTCATAATTAAATTCCAGCTTATCATGTTTCTTGTATTTTTGTCCTTTTGCAACGTGTTGTCAAGCTTGTAATAGAGCCCAAATCATTCTGATTCCTTGTTTGTAACCTTTTCCTGTTTATGGTACCCTTTTACTATCAGACTGACCTTTCGGTGTGCATGGCTCTCTTTGTTATTCAGAGCTTTTGTCTGACCAGACCTTTTGTCTGTGTCCCCGCTGTTCCAGGTGGATACCCTTCGCCATGTTATCAGCCAGACCGGAGGATACAGTGACAGCCTTGCAGCCAGCCAGATGTACAGTCCACAGGGCATCAACGTAAGACCTGTAAACAATCTCCTTCTGTCCTTCTCAAATGTTCTTTGCTGTCTTAACTCTGGAATCATTTGCAGGTTACAGCGTGTGTATAATATTGTGTAATTCAGTGGGCACATTGGGATCCCACTTAGCAGACTTTGCTGGAGTTGGGCTGTTGTCCAGCTATTTGCCCCCCTGCTCTAGTCGTGCCCTAGGTGGCAGGCAATGAGGCAGCAACCAGGCTGAGTATCTGGACACGCTCCTGGTCTGTCAGAGGATATTAGTGTTAGTGAGGCACCTGCAGTCGACAGGAACAAGGACACAGGTGTCATCCTCCTTCCCAACAACGTTCTCACATTGGCACTCTAGGACAAGTCATACCTCGCTTCCCTTCTGAGACTGGCTCTACAAAAAACTTCCCGAGTTGTTAATTCTTAAAATAACTCTTAACTAGCCTGTCAAAGACTGGGCCAGTTTTCTAGGTCTCCACGCTAGGCTGTGCAGGGCGGGACAGGCAACACTGGAGGTGGTGTGTTAGCATGTAGATCTGTAGCGACAGGCTGTGGAGGACTGAACAGAATCAATACGACAGTCACACAGACAGAAGGAGCTGAGCTTTGGGCTAACAGTCCAAGCACATTGGTCGGATCATTCATCCACAGCCACAGCGACACTGACAGCCAAGCTGAAACACCCCTCATGCTAAAATACGAACACACACACACACACACACACACACACACACACACATCCAAGCACTGAGCTTCCTGCATGGTCCAGCATGAAACATAGCAGCAAGGTGTCAATTAGTGCATATACAGTAAAGTAGTGCTTTGTATTATTCCCTATTATTTATTAATAATAGTGGGAATTTTAAAAGCACAGAATTTAATAATTGACTAATTAATAATAGTGGGAATAAAAAAGCACAGAAATTTAATAATTAATTAATTAATTAATAATAGTGGGAATAAAAAAGCACAGAATTTTCCCACTGTCCAGGAAAATTATGTATCTTCCAAAGTGATAGTTTTGAAGCTCAAGTTTAAGTCATATAAGATGAAGGATTATGTGTCAAAAAAGAAAAGTCTATCTTGCATTTTAGGATTATAAACCCCCTATAAAAAGCTGTAGTATTATGTCAGAAATGAAATGTTGATTTTCACAGGACAGCAACATTTTGTTTTAAGAGCACATGATACAGTAATGATGTATGAAGTTATTGTTAAGGAAGAATAAGTTTTTTGATACAAACAAATATGGTGGATATGATGGGAATGATGTTGACGATGTTTTCTTTTTTATAGTAAATCAACTTTACAGCAGTTCATTATTTGTTATTTTTATGAGCCAGACAAAATATATTTTCATTCTGAGCTCTACTGACTGAACTCTTGCGGTTCACCTCTCCTTCTTTATCCTTGAACAGCAATTACACCCTTTAAATTGCTGGTGGGTGTTGCCGCTCCCAAAGACTAGAATTTTTTTTTTTTTTTTTTNAATTTTTTTTTTTTTTTTTCAGTCTTTCTATTTGCACTTGGTTCTGAATAAGATGATAGACAGTCTTTACGCAAAATAACAGGGTTTGGAAATAAGAGGCTGCCAAAGCTCGTTTCCAGCTTTCACTAATAGCACGGAAATTGCTATTAATGTCCTTAATGGTCTTTAGTCAACCTTTTATCATGATTTGAGAAGGCTTTTATTTTCAAGAGCTATTTTTTATTGTAACAATTTATTCTTTTATCAGCGTCTCATGGGTATATTGTGAGATGTATGAAAGGTCTGCACGTTCTGTTACATCCTTTTTTAAAAATCTCACATTATGTCAGTCATTTGAAGGGAAAATGAGGGAAGTGGCCCGTAATATTTTTAATGAAGATTCTGAGCCTGTTAAAAAGTGTTTGTCAGTTTGGTGGTTTTGATAGAGTGGCTGCTCATCACCTGGAGAAAAAGCTTGGCATATTTACATGATATTTTATTGAAATTGATTATTTATTTTTGTATTTTTTTAATCTATTTATTGTATTTATGTATTTTATTTATTTATTTATTTATTACTTACTTACTTATTAAATTTCATTGCTTTAAACGTCAAAGAAACCCACTAAAATCCAAACAGACAACTGACAAATATGTGTTCTTCCATCTGAAACTGACAGTTTTGTTATAGTCTTGAATATATGTATATACGGCACCATACAGATGAACAGTACAATTTCAAATTTCTAATTCATTTTAACTAACATCCTTATATGCCCATATTCTATCATGCAGTATGCTGTTTGGTCATTAAGCCATCTTCTGTTGTATCTGTACAGACAAATGGTGGCTGGCAAGATGCTCCGACTCCTTCGTCAGTGACATCACCCACGGAAGGACCTGGAAGTGTTCATTCGGATACTTCCAACTGAACACATCAATCTCTACACCTCATCCACAAAGAAAATGGACTGACCTTCTGTTCACAGTATTAAACATAAAGGAATTCACTGAGGTACTGTGAAATTCTAACGAGGAAAAAAAAATGTTTCCTTTGCTATAACATTGGACATTTGGGATACAAACAAAAAGTTTCACAATAAAAGCAAAATCAATACGTCATTCAATGGAGAAGTTTGTACAGATTTCACATTATATTCAGAGGGCTGGGGTTACTTATTTGCTCATAATGATGAAATGATGTGATAAGGTAAATAAATCAACCCATTGGTTTTAACTGAAAATACTTCATTCTACCTCTCAGCCAATAAAAAAGTAGAAAAAAAATGTCAGTGACCATTATTTGTTTTGTAAAAATGAAAAATTTTGTCTTTGCAAGCAAGAGGCACATCTTCTTACTTACATTTTGTTGTCTCTCACCTATTCTATGGTACGCCATTTAGACTTAAATATTGCTCAGTTGTTTACAGTGTGTGCTTGATAAAGTATGTTCATCTTTCCCTCTGTCTCCGACAAGTTAAACCGAGTTCTGTCAGGAGATTTTTACCTCTAAGGTAACCCTGTGAAGTATGTTATCTGTAAAACAATAAATAAATACTTGTCATCAACTCGGACAACTTTGACATCATTCATTAAGATGACGATATATTCACTCAAAACCAATTATTTTTCTCAGTGGTGGTTTTGGTTCTATAGCATATTGGTACGGAAATGCAGGCCTCATTGGCACAATGAGGAAAACTGGAATTTTTTTGATCTTCTATTGACCCATGATGAATGATGAGAAAATTAAAGGGGACATATTACACATTTTCATTTCAGGGTGTATTTTAAAATTTTTTGCAGTGTTATAATCTGCAAAAAACACAGTGATGCACTTTTACTCTCCCTTACTGCAGCGCAGCACTGCTATACACACTGAGTAAAAACAAGTCATTATAGGTACCGTCTCTTTGAGGCACTCTCCCAAAAAGCCTAATTTCCTCTGACTGGCCAGCTGCGTCAGGCCTGAGTTGCAGGCCAAAGACTTGCTCAGTCACAAACCTCATATTTTGTCAATGTGCAAAACACACTCCCTATTATATTACACTATAGAAATGAAGGAAAATAACAAAAACAAAACAAAACACTACAGCATATGTCCCTTTTAAAATTACCGATGTTATTAACATCTGTATATGGTCGAATTTCACCATCACGGATGTTAGATACATGTTATGCCAAAATGCCGTTAACCAAAACAGCTGTTGAGAGAAAGAACATAAACGTGTCAACATTAAGCCAGATTTAAATCTTTCATTAGACTATAACTATATACATCCATCTTGACTTTGTTGCATAATTTTTAGTTTTTACCTTTTAAATTTAATATCTCCTGTCTTTTGTTTAGCTCTGGTGCTACAATCAAGTGAAAATGCTGTCCCTGTGAAAAGAAATAAGCTGAGAAACATTCATTTCTACAGAAAAAAAAAGTTTGACATGGATGTCTGTAACTGAGTTTGTGTTTCAATACATGGACCACAATCCACTTAAAGTAGGGAAGTCATTATGTTAATAGAGTTTTACATGCTTACAGTGGATCCTGATCTACGCTGCAGCAGGTTCACAGATGCTTGTAACACGGAGTCACCCATCATGACCATGAAACAAGCATCTGGTTGTACCTGAAGTGCTGCTGAATCCTGTTTTCAGATGCTGCTTGATGTTAAAGTTAATATTTTTCACACCATGTTAAATAGTCTTTTCTTTCGGGTGTTTATTTAGATATAAATCATTTTCAATGTGGTGTCAATATATTATTCTTCTGGTACTGCTTTAGTAGCCCTAGACTTGACACCAAATCAAATGTAGACATCTGAATTTATGCTTGTCAATATTATCAGACTGACTGCAGTATGAAAAAACAAATAACATTGTAAATGTTAACCATTAAGCACTAAAGAAGGGACAACCCATTATATCAAATAATGTGTTTTCTGAGCAGTCTATTGTTTATATACACTTTTATGTTGTGTGACCTATATGTTTGCTCTTTTGTATGTTGTTATTTTTTTATGGTATGCTTAATGTAGGCTATTACTTTTTGCTTTCCTACTCTGGTGAATTAGCTCATGAACTTTCAACATGTGTTTATGTGCACCATTGTGCTTGACTTGCTTTGTTGAAAAGGGTTTTCAACACATTAAAATGATATGTAATACAGCATGATCATACATCAGCATTTTTATTGTGGAGTTTATGAGAGAGCATAGACTCTTCATTTTGCTCGCCATCATTTGAAGGCATCACAGGCACAGCCGTAATCACAGCCGCTCTTGCGATAACTGAAAGTCAACCAAGGTTAGTGACTGCCAGTACACATCTCCCCTTTTATGGCTCCACTTCTCCCTGCCTTTCATGATAGCCTTTATCCAGCATATTAGTGTACATGCACTCAGACAAACAGACATTCTCACACACAGTACATATGTATGCACAAATACACACACACTATAACAAAATCAAGTTTAGGTAGCAATGACGATACGCCTTTTCATGCATCTGCATCATCAGTGTGTGTGTTGTGTGTCTGTGTGTGTGGGTGCATATGTGTGTGTGTGGATTTCAAAGAAAGAAGAAAGGAAAAAAAAGTAAAGTGTGAAAGAGAATTTATTATTTATTAATTGGTTCTCAAGCCATGGTACATGTGCCACTGGTGGTATGTAAATCACCACCTGGTCGTATGCCAGATGATTTTTGAAATTTCTGCAGAAAATCATGCCATTAAAAATATATGGAGATTCTACTATTGCGGCAATCTATTCACAAATAAAACTGGTTTCATTAAGAAAGTTTTAAGTTTAATTATCATTCTCTTTTAACTAAGAATTTTATGTATTTATTTATTTATTTATTTATTTTAAATAGCCCAGCTTGTCCGTTTGCATACTTTGATATTTTTCTTTGAGGCTGGCTTGTTGGTGAAGTTTATTCAGAAGTTGTACTTGGTTTAAAAAGTTTGAGAAACATTGATTTTGTTCATCTTCGGTTTTTTTTTTTTTTTTTTTTGTCATCACACATATCAGAATCTGATTGGAAGAGAGGAACAATCGCATCCTTGTGAGATTCTCTCCTTCAAATGCTGCAAACGGCAGCACTGACATTATCTGGTTGGACAGTTGTATGTCTGACAGAATTATTTTCATAGAAACAGAATATTCAAAATAGGCTGAGCACAGCGGTGAGGGTGAGGGAACAGTTGGCGGTAAAGGCTATGGATGGTCACAGGCCTTGACTGCTGAGTGAGTGTGAAATGCCAGACTGTTGCCCAGCCCTGAGGCAGCGACAAAGCAGGCCCACTCTCTCATCAATAGCAACCTGACAAGGTTTGATCCAAAAACATCTTCTTCCTCCTGCAAACATTAAGGCCAGCATCTCACAAGGCTAGACACTCACAAGCTTGTGCTTTACTGTCACTGTTTGCAATAACATGACAATTTGAGTGCCGCATCCACTAGTGGAAGAAGTGTTTACTGTAGCAATACTACAGTGGAAAATACTCCTTAACAAGTCAAGGTTCTGCATTCATTATTTTACTCAAGGAAGTATTTTTTATTTATTTATTTATTTATTATTTATGTTTGTTTTTTTTATGATTTTGGCAGATTTTGTCATGCAGCCTTTTACTAGCATGTTTTCATTCATCAGAGGTGGCGCTGTACAGGCTGATTGAAATCTAATGTTCCTGTTGACATCTGGCTCTCCAGCTGTCATTGTACCACAGTTTAATTACAGCTGCTGTGGACAACAGGTGGCCCAAACACCTTGTCTCACCCTCTCAGCAGAGCCCAGCAGACGGCTCTGAGTGGACTGATACAGACATCCAGCAGACCACCAGACCTGGGGGGGGGGGGGGGNGGGGGGGGGGGGGCAGGCTTATCTTTTTTTCTATTATTTTATTATTATTGTTGTTGTTGGTGGTGGTGGTGGTGTTGCCGTATAAATGGGTGTATGGATAGAAATTATGGAATTATTTATTCAGATTAGAAAAAAATATATTTGATTTGAACAAAAGCTGCAGAGCTTTCTTTTTCCACTAGATGGCGGTGTTTGTATTAAATCCTCATACTGTGCCATTCATAAAGGCCCTATTTTATTCTCAGTAAAATGGTAGAAGTTATTCGAAAAACTGTGTTTGCAATAAGCAAATAGTCTTATTGGTGTTGACATGAAATCATTTTACATGTTAACACTGAAAACAGTCATAGTCAGTCCCATTATACAAAATATGTCTCTCTTGCTCCCCATCCTCTCTGTCTCTGTTGAAACTGTCTGGGTTTGTGTGTCTGCCAAATTCTCTAATAAATCAGTGATGCATTTGCTGTTCTTGTGTGCAAATCTGGATATTTACAAATTTGATCAATTATCACAGCATGTGTTAAGCCAAAGTTCAGGCCTATTGATGGAGTTGCATGTGGGCCTCTGAACAGCCGCAGCTTGCAGTCAGTCTGCGAGGATGATGCACCCTTTCTTCAAAATGTCTGCACGGCCCCGATTACGTTATTTCCCCCGTCTGAACATAAAACCAGGTCTATAGAAGAAGTACTGTGGGTAGAGCGGTCATACTTGGACAAGGTTGACATTTAGAGTTCAGAGATTTAGATTCAGATTTAACCTTTCTATTTTTGAAAACCAAGAAAAGGCACTTTTTGTCTCTGTCCAGTTCACATATGATCTCTGTCAAATAAAACTGTGGTTAGACTATCTTGGAGAGCACAAAGGTGGTTATAGTTTAACAAATAGCAAAATAATTTAATACACCTTTATTCCATTTTTAATAACATAAAAATGGGGATTTAATTTGTCTTGTGGTACGACACAAAAAGATGTAACATGCAGAAATCCTGAGAGGAAAATAACATGTGTTGTGTTAGGGCGCCCCTGGCGGCCGCGGGGTGCAAACGTTCAAATATTATTCGAGGTTAGAAACTGGGAACGTTCCTTCACCCAGACGCTCCTCCTCTCCGCTGTGTGCCAAATCTTCCGAGTGCCACTTTCTTTCAAACAAAAGCCTTTTTGTATCTGGGAAAAACAACATGGCAGACATCGCCGTCCAATCCGGAGGAAGAAGCGACAGAATTGTGGTAATTAAATAAGAAAAGCTGACAGAGAATGTTCAAGACAGGCGATCTAGGATATCCCAAGAGCGCAGAGAAACTTGACTCATTCGTGGGTGCACATGTTTGGTTGTAGCGCATATCCCACGTTTGTAGATCGGGATTTGACATGTTGGTATGACGCAGCCAAGAATCGTGCAACTTTCTATCAAATGCTCCAAGATCCCAGATTCCTAAATGATCACAAGTGACGATTAAAACGCAGCGTTTTTTCCCCTCCCAGATTAAAGATGACTGGCCAGGATACAGTTTAGACCTCTTCAACTCTCCAGCTCACTACTCCGGAGATTTAGACAGTGTCTACATTCCACATGGCGTGATTATGGACAGGTACACACTCACACAAAAGATTTTCATTCAGTTCAGTCACATTAAAATAGATCAATCGGTGTTGTATATCGATCTGATGTCCAGTATTACACTGTGGGTATTTCTTATCCTTCTTCAAATGACCATAAAGCTGCAGAAGCCCGTACATGTAATACATAGAGAAATCAAATATTTTTCTAGTCATATCCCATAAACCAGCAAAAACTAGATGGCCCAGTTGTGAGCCTAAACTAGTGAAAAAACACCCAGCAGGCTTGGTGTCCTGTGAAGTAAACAAGCAAACAAAGTTCACTTTTCAAGTTGTTTACAGGACAGAACGTCTGGCTCGAAACATCATGGATGACCTGGGAGACCATGACATTGTGGTGCTGTGTGTGCTGAAAGGAGGATATCAGTTCTGTGCCGATCTGGTGGATAGAATCAAAGCACTCAGCTGCAACTCCAGCAGCACAATCCCCATGAGGGTCCAGTTCATCCGTCTCAAGAGCTACCTGGTGAGATCTTGTCCATGCTGGTACACAAGACACAGTTTGGCCTGAGTGATCTGTGTAAACATGGACAAGTACTAAACATGGTTGAATCTCATGACTCATACCAGCCATTTAGCATGTTTGAGCCTATATATGTTACGTTACTGACAACCATTTCCCAAAGGATAAAACCGTATTTCAGCTTTCCTGATATTTTGCAAAATCTCTTAATCTTTCAAAATCAAATATTCACGTGATACACCCACCTTAAAAATCAGTGTTTCGCCTGATAATAGTTACACAGCCTTATGAAGTCATGGTTGTTAACATTTTTCTTGGGGACTATAACCTGATGGAGATCAGATCACTCCGCGCTTTTTATTGCACTTACACCTCTTGTTTGCAATGATGGATTATCTGTCCCAAGAAAATTTCAAGTATCAACAAGTTGATTTTAATGAACTGAAACCAGTGGCAGTCTGAAAAATTCACCGTTCCTGTAGTATGCTTTGGGAAATGATTGTCAGTAACGTTACATGTATGAAAATTGAATATATTTGGCTCAAACATGCAAAAAATGGCCGGTATGGTCCTTTAAGCATCTTTATAGGCCTACATTATAACAGATGACAGTGACATCTTTGTGCAAAGTTGCCTAGAAGAAAGAAGCCAAAGAAGAAGAATGCCACAAGCTTAAAGCCTTTTCTGATGATTATTCCATAAAATAGAAGTGCAGAGATGATTCCTCTATAAAATAGCTCTGTATGTTTACAGCTAAAGAAAAATACAAAGTGCTTTCCTGAATAGATGATTTCATCAGAGGAGGGATCACTTCTTTTAAATGGGAAATGTGTTCACATTTGTCATTGTATAAGATAGTTTTTTTTTTTGTCTGTTTTTTTTAACAAACTCAATCATTTTATTTACTCAGTGCTTTTTATCTTAGAATGACCAGTCGACAGAGGATCTCACCATAGCCGGAGCTGAGGATTTGTCTGTTTTAACTGGAAAGGTATTTAACAAACAGTGAAAAACTGCTCTCTTGCAAAGAAAAGTGTCTGACCCCAGTGAAACACTTTTATGAACCCCATTATAATAAAATTCACCCAACAAGAATTGAGATGGAGAGTATTGATAGATGGCAGCCTCAAGAGGGCAGCCTTCCCCATAATCTGCTATCCCCCTCTCCATCCCTGAGGAAATGGTTCATTGCTTCCGCATAGCAGATGAAAGATGGCAGTTAGTGACAAACTCAGCGATGACCAGACAATCAGCTGTTTCCTCTCTGAATCACATGTGGGTGTTTAAAGCAGCATTTAGCTTTATTTCTGTGGAAGCAAAATGGAAAATGTGCATTTGGAATGTTTTTCTGAGTGGGTATTATTGTAGATCAGGGGACTGTTGTTGTCTTCTTGCCTTAAAACCTCCCTGAAAGCAGTGTGTTTGAGTGTGAGGGCTGTTTCCAAACCCTGAAACACTGCAAACTATCTATTAAAGGGTCTTGATTAGACTATAAAGACAAATGTCCTGATGGCGTACATTTTCACAAACCTGAATGTAATTCATAATCACATTGAAATAAAATTTATCTCTATTTTTAATGTGCATTTAAAATGTTTAAAAGAATATTTCAGATCTCACAAATTTAGATTAGGTAATATTTATAGTGTCTGTCCCTGCATATCCTCAGCTGAAGCACATACAAAGAAACTGTGCAAAAGTGTGTGTTTTACTTTGCACATGTCAGCAGCTTGTCTGTCTACATGTGTCTATACTGTGTGTGTGTGTGTGTGTGTGCATGCATAGGAAAGATTACTGTACTTAATTTACTACTGCAGGAGTCATAGTTCAAGCAGAGCATTTCCTATATCAGCTGATCTGAACACTCAGCCACACACACACACACACCTCTTCGCTGAACACACAATCATACACACACTAATACACTCTGTAGCCAGGCGTGGCACGGAAACATGAATGGAACATGAGGTGGTAAACGTGACTCACTGCCGGTTGCTTTGCTCACACAGTATTTTAAGTGTGCTTGTCAAATCCCTGAGCTCTCTGTGATGTACAACTAAATTTAGTCACACATTGGTAACTGAATTCTGGAAGAAGTGACCTCATTGTTGTGTGACATAAAGCACATTACATATTTCATGTTATGCCTACACCTAGAATGGTTCATAGTTTAATATATAGCTTTTATATTTCTCCAGGGTGAACTGCTCCCTAAATAAATCTCAGTATGAATAATGAGGCCCAGACAAAGCATGACTACATGCTTGGATGCTTCCTTTGTTTAAAAAGTAGAGTATCCTGCATACAGCTACATTTATTTGGCAGTTGAAGAGTTTGTAGTCTCAGTTTTTTCCTTTTTTTTCTTGACCTAGATTAGTAAGTGAAGCTTAGATTGTGACTCCAATATAAATACTTCACTTGTCTCCAGTTGATTAGATAAATATGTGCAGAATTTCAACAATTTCAGTGCAACTAAAAAAAAAGGAGTGTAGGGACATAGATTCCCTATCTGGATGAGAATAACATTTTTCTGGTGCATTCATTTTGTTGCACAATCACAGATATAATGTGTAATAAAAGTATTACTGATATAAAAGTTATTGTAATACATTTGTATTGTAAATTGATAATCCAAACTCAGATTCTCAAATTTTCTTCTAGGTTTTTTTCTATTTTTTCTCCATTCCTGTATAAAACAATTTAGTTCTGATTGATCTCTCATCAAAAATGCCTGTCAAATTGCATTTTTGGTTTGAGTGTATGTTGTATGTAGTTTAGATCACAAAGTAGATACAAGCATATTAGCCTTTGTTAGTGTTATCTTGGAATGTTTATCCACCCCTAACTATGAATAATTGTTTGCTATCTCCCCCTTCCCTTCTTTCTCTCCTCATCATGCTGACATAAGAACGTACTGATTGTGGAGGTGAGTCAGCCACATTTTTGCTTCTCTATTTGTCCTTTGGACTTCATAAAATGGGCCCATTATATTTCTTTTGATGGTTAGCTATCCAGGTCAGAAGAGCCATCTAAAGTTTTCCATTTTAAGAGTCTTCAGTTCGCCACAGTTCTTAATTGGCTGACCTATATCTGAGAGGTTTCCTAACATGAACATTCCCTTCCTTTTGTTAGTAAACTGGGAAGAAAAGGCATTTATGGGAAAGCAATCAGTTTGGTCTTTAAGTTCTTATTACGTACTGTGTAGATATTGAATGGAAAAAAAACAGTTGTATTGCAATTAGTAATCCATGCTCTACAATGAACAATTTTATGTTTACCTTATTTTCTTTGATTCGTAGTCAGTTTCAAATCATATTGCAGTTTTAATGCAGAAGTTCACAAATCATGTTTCAGTTACTACAGTTTCACATGCGAACATTCTAAATTTAGCAATTTTACCATCATGGAGTAAATTTCTAATGAAATATTTCAATCAGGCTCATTTGTAAGACAAGCATATGGTGCCACTTAGGAGAGCATCTTGGAGAAAGATATATGTTAGATTGTATTCACACTAAGATTGTTGGTCAGTCGTGGTTGACCAACAACTAAGATTGCTGTTGGTCCCTTCATGGTGACATGTATATAAATAACTGGTACAAGATGGCGGCGCGCGAGTGTGCAGCGGCTCTTAGCTCTCCCGTGTTGTGCGTTTTAGTTTGTCT